>JAOZJS010000028.1:0-166526 GCA_025882695.1 Amerodectes protonotaria | reverse complement strand
CGTAAACGACTTAATTAATTTGAAATAGTGGAGGATGAAAAACATTGCGATTTTGTACGTTTGCGGGACATGGTTATCAGAGTCAATATGGAGGATTTACGCGATACCACCCATTCAAAACATTATGAACTTTATCGTAGGGTCCGTCTACAACAAATGGGTTTTGGCGGTGATGAGAATGAATTGGACAACGGTGTTGAAAACCATGGACATTCTGTCAGTTTCAAGGAGACATTTGAATGGCGTCGACAGGCTCATTTAGAATCATTACAAAGACGTGAAGAAGAGATGCGTGCTGCATTCGTTCAAAGAGTCAAGGAAAAAGAACAAGAATTGAAAGAAACCGAACGTGAGCTACATAGCCGATTTGAAAGACTCAAACGAGACAATGATGGTGAAAAGATTCGTTTGGAACGGACCAAAAATTTGCTGGACGAAGAGATGACAGCGTTTGCGGCCAAAAAAGCCGCAGTTCTTGGCAATAGTACATTGATGCATGGAATGGTGGCAGGAAAAATCGTGGACAAATCCAAGAAGAAATGAAATAGCTCGACAAAGTATTCACAAACATACAATAATATTCCGTATAATTTGGATAATAATCAACCAAACAGTATTTATCCAACAATTATTATCATCATCGAAATATGATTTGGAAGAATTTTTTTTTGAAATTTTTACAGAATTAAGAATATAGCCATAAATCTAATTTTGCGAGCCAACTTTAACAATAGTCATTCTTTTTATTTTTTTCAATTTTTATTTTCCTTGCATTAAATATGAATGTAAATTGATATTTCGTTTCGATTTTGTTTTTGCACGTACCGACGCCCGCACACACACACATACACACCAAAGGAAACGCATCATTCATGTTTAGAGAATATATTTTTCGAAAGATATTGGCGCGATGATGTTTTGTATTTTGGGCACGATTGGCCTATCTTTCGAAAACAGCCCTATAAGAGATGAAAATTTCTAATTTATTTACGATTTTAAAAAATGGTTAAATTTTTATCAAATTTTTTTGCCAAAAAACAGCGAAAACCACACCAGTATCGATCATTATTATTATTATTATTCTTCTTTTCTAATTCGTTTCTAAAGTGGTTTTTTTAATATTATTATTAAAATCGAATAAAGTTTCAAAAAAGAATTCAACGAAAAAAAAATTATTACATAAAGATAAAGAACCAATTAATTAATGGTTCATGACGGATAATGGCTAAAAATGGATTGACAAATTGAATCGAATTGAATGAGATGAATAATAACAGTGTATGGAGGTGTGGTATGTGTATTTGTTTGTGCCGAACAAACAAACGGCGGTTATTTGTCGGTTATTATTACGACTAATATTTGTATGTTGTGGTTCTAATTCTCAAGAATTAGACTTAGATTATTATTATTGATATTCTCCAAGGTGATTCCTCCTCTTACGTAATATGGAGAATTTTTATGGTTATAGGTGATAAACCATGATTTTATGTTCTATTTTAAGAAATAAATTCTTGATAACCTTAGAAATTATTTTCCGTACCCGAAGCCTCCGATACCACCTCCGAAACCACCGTGTCCGATACCTCCAAAGCCGCCTATACCACCTCCACCATAGCCACCAATATTGGCCAAACCAATCGGTACAGGAATAGCTTCAACTATTGGTGGTTTTAAGATTCTTTAGAAAAAGGGAAAAGAAAAGAGAACGAAAATCAGAATTAACAATCGATACAATCGATTCAAATATCACTAACGGTATCTTGAATGGGATAGGAACCGGAAAGAATTTCTTCTTTGAAATGGATGCAGCTGCTACGGCAGCAGCTGCAGCAGCTTTGATGCCTTTCTTTTTGATAAAAATCTTCAACGCATCTCTTTTATGTCGAATTTTGGGATCTTGTGATGATAATGATGATGGTGATTCTTGGTTGATCGACCAACAAGAATGCATTAGAAAGCATCCAAACACGAAACAAAATATTAAATTATTCAATAGATTCATAATGGTTGCCCAATATTTATTTATTATTATGCTGCAGATATATTGTTTGTTCCAAGTCGGTGTTGTTGTTGTTCCTGGAACACAATAACAAAATCACTATTTTTTTCACAAAACGGGAACATGCATGCACACACACACAGGCACACGCGATGAAATGATGATGGTGGTTGTTCGGATCTCAAACCAAGAAATGATCTTTGAATAGTAGATCACCTTTTTTTTATATATATACTGGTCACAAGAGAGCAAGGATACGTGACCAGAAATCAGTGTGAGACACTGTTGGACATTGAAGAAATAAGAACAGTGGTGGTGGTGGTGAATGGCCATTCATAATTGAATTAATAATAACCGGAATCAAAATTTATGACAAACCAAGAAATGAAAAAAAAAATATTTCCCATCGTACGTGTTGCAGGGAGTTTCAGGAACCTAAAATGTGACAAATATCACATTTTTTTTGTTTCGTTTCCCAGATAAATTACACACGATAATAAAACAATTATTATTCGAATCATTTTGCCCCCGCCGAAGCCGTCATCGACTCCCCCTTAAATCCAGAAAATATGGGAATATTTATTATGGACCAATTGGTCTGACTTTCAAATTAGGATTGTTGTTTTCGTCTTCTTCTTGGTTGAATAAGGTGAAATCCGTTCACACGCATACACTTGGTTCCTGTTCTGGACATTTGATTTGATTTGATTTGATTTGGTTTGTTTGTTTGTTTGTCTTTGCCTGAACGGATTTTGGACAAGCTTCAATCTCCGTATATAATTATCCGCTCGCATTTTCATGCTCTCTTAGCTGACCATTACTTTGGGCGATGGAACACCAAACAACCAGAAGCCAAGATTTGGCCATTCCCGCGTATGCAAATGTTCGCGTTCGGAAAGCGGTTTTTCCACACACAAGCACACTCACCAACACTTATTTGCAAAAACAAAGACAAATACTTGCACCAAAATTCACCTTACGATCGTGTCCGTAAATCTAGATCATTTAAATGGTGGGGGGAGGGAAAAGGCGATTAATAATTGGTTTCATTTTTCACCTAGCAATGAATTGGCCATATTTTTCATTTGGTGATTCCGCATTGTCAATGATCAACTGACCGACTAGAATGATCGACTTGAACTCTTTTGAAAACACGGTATTCGCGGTTGGCGATAAACTAGGAAACACGTGCCAGTATATAATGGAAACTTTGTTTTGCGAGTTATTTTATTTTTCACCAAGATTTTCGTGGATCAAGTCTCGGCCGCCGTTTGTCGTGTTTTGTGGTGTTTTCACTTTGATTCTCTCGCTCGCGCTATCCCTCTCTTCCGGTTCCGGTGGCAATGTTTTTCCTATGATCTTTTACGAACACTTTCAAACTTATCCATACAAATATCATTTACTGATCAATTGAATTCGAATTTGGAATCAAATTCACACACCATCCAAGAAAACTTAAGAAACCAACAATGTTACTACGAATCGATCGACGATCTTCACCATACACCAATCAATTAATTCTTTGTGCATTGTTATTAATCTGTTTCATTTGTTTCATCATGATGAGCACGGTGGATGCGGATACACTAAAAGCTCATAAAAAATTCGCAAAACATCTTTATAAATTCATCAGGAAGGAGAAAAAATTTTTCAAAAAAAAAGGATTGGAAGCCGCCGCATTGTTAGCACTGAGCTCGGTGCATAAGAAAAAGATTCCGATACCGTTTCCGTTTCCAATACCGTAATAATCGAATGATGATTATTTTTCGATACTTCCGGTTTTAAAAATTGATCCCATTACTTTCTACATTTTTTCTCTCCTCCTCCAGCATCGTTCATCAGCCAATCATTCATGAGCCAATATTTTTTGGTGGTAAATTCTCCGAAAAAGGTCTAGCCAAAGGTGCAGCACTTGATTTGATCACGTTTGCTAAAACCGGTGGCATCGGTGGTGGCGGTGGTGGTGGACTTGGATTCGGCGGTATCGGCGGTGGTCTAGGCGGATTGCATGGATTAGGCGGCTTAGGCGGACTGGGCGGACTAGGAGGTCTAGGCGGATTGGGCGGTTTTGGAGGCGGCGGATTCATTTAGAACGCGTGTATTTTTTCTGAAAAACTCAAACCATCCGCTATGATTAACCACGGAAATCAATGTGAGTATCTACGCGGCAATCACTGCTAGAAGAATGATTCTCATGGAGATTCTCATGTTAATTTATTCGATTTATTTAAGCATCATATTTGGAAAATTCAATCATAAATATTCTTTTTTGGATTAATTCGTTCAAAAACCAAAAGCATTCACGTGCTAGACATGGGAATGTTTGCTCAAAAAATACCCTTTTGGTCCCTTGACAACATTCAAATCTTGTTTTAGAATTCAACATTGATTATAATTGAAAATTCAATTAATAAATAATAACAATTTTGATCAATCTGTTCATTATTCGGTAAATTTGCCCATATTCTCGAAACGTTGCTTAAGCGACAAAGTGTTACCACGTTTGATGTTCTGTTTGATTGTCCGAAATTTATCAAACATCGGTTTGGTTATATCCGAATTTTTCTGATCATCTTCATCTTTCTCTTCGTATTGGTTTCGTCGCCCTTTCCACCAATTTTCGTTGACGCCCATTTTTCTAAAATTCCTTTCCATTTCTTTCTGCTCTACATCTTTTGGTTTGGAATCTTCCATCAATTCTGGTTGTCCTGGTTCGATGCCAGCACTGGGAAGTGCGTGTCCATTCGCCATTGGTTCCGTTGCAACAACAACCGTCTCAACGATCGTTTTCGGGATGTCCTCCTCGATCGGATCCGGGATTGTTTCAGCGGCAACCACCACCACTTGTTCTACCACCACAAATGTTTCCGGAGCTTCCTCGAATATTTCCTCTTGTTCCACTTGGTTTTGGATTTCCTCCGGTTGTTGATCATCATTTTCCATCGTAGTCATTGGAGATTCTGCAATCAGAGTCTGATCAATAGTTTCTGTGGTTGTAATCTTGACCTCTGGAACCACGTGATTACCAACACAATTATCCTCTACCTGAGGATGAACTTCAACATCGGCGATTATTTCAGCTTGATGACCATCTTGAACTGGTTTTTCCACGGATTGACTTACATCAACTTCCGGTTCATCATGTTTACCTGACAAATTCAAATCTCCTACATCTTGTTCAAATGTGGTGAGTTCTACACTATCCGGTGCAGAACTTGATTTATCTTCTATTATCGCCGTTTCCGGTTCACTTTCTGCAGGCTTGATTTCATCAACTTTAGCTTGTGGCTCTTCTACTTTCTCTTCTTGCTTCGATTCGCTTTGTGAATTTTCTTCCACGGTTGGTGAAGCTGGTTTTTCTTCATTATTTTCGGCCAAAGATTCGGTCGTGTTTGTCGGGCAATCGTTCTTTTCCGAATCAACCCCATTCACTTGTGGCTTTCCATTTTCATTCAGTATCTTATCTTCAACTTCTCCATCAATTTCATCAAATCTACTTTTAAGGTCGGAGATTAATGATTTTGTTTCAAGCGGTCCGATTTTGTCTTCCACCGCTTTTGAAAGTTGATTATTAACAAAATCCTCCGCATACGATCTGACATTTTCCAACTGGCCATTTTGGGCCACATCACCGTTCGTTTGGGCCATGATTTTCACAGCGACAAGTAAACCACAAGTACACACTGCACCACAATCACCACGCTCAACAGGTTAATAATAATAAATTAATTGGAGCAAGTTATTTTTTTCTTCAACAGCAACACAACTACACCGCACCACATCCACGCACACTTTAACATTCAAAATTAGAAGGTCTGGCGAGGACAAGTTTTCACTGGATTAATCGACCACAACCGTTTTTTTTCAGAAACCAAATATGACAAATATTAACACCAGAAATCGATTGATGGACTGGATTGCCAATAGATCATATCCCAATAATATCTACGGGATATGGTAGCCTGAAAATACTCTTGAAAAAACACACACAGGCATACACTTAAACACTCTCTCTATGCTTCTTATTACAATATCTCAAGGATGCTTCTTGGCTCCCTTTTACAATTTTATCCATTTTTATCAGCATCCATGTTAATGGGTTACCATAAAATATAAAGTGTATGTCGATGTATTACCGATGGCTTGATGGTAATTTTGTAGTTACATTTTTTTCTGTTGGTTGGTTGCAGATGTTTTACGAGTATCTGCATATTTTCCCATGCATAGCCCCACCACCGAACATGTTTAACATTTTTTTTCCGAAGCCCTGGACGCCCTGGCCGGCTAACCGTCACAACATCCGTTCAATCGAATTGAAAAACCGTTTTCTAAAAAAAAAAAAATAGAAACCCGAGCTCAGGCGTTTAATTAAGATTCGCGAACGCGATATCCTAAATCCAGACGACCAATAATCCTCGATGCCATTGGCTGGCGCGCACGCATGCATGCACCGGGCTCAAGTTAGACCAGCATCGAGGCGCCAGGTAAAACCGTTTGGATTGGAATCAACCAAAAAAAAGGGGGCGAAAAAGACGAAAATGAAAACGAAATTGAATTTATTTTTTATTTATTTTTTATTAAGTTTTTCTGGATTTTCCTCCCGATTTGGTTTTTTTCTTAGTATGTTTGGCGGTTGCTACGCAGCCAGTGTGCACTGTCAAGCTGGGATTTATAGTGAATGCAACAGGTTTATTATAATTTTTTATTTCAAAATCCAAGTTCCAGATATCAATGTTGGTGCTAGCTATTTGCCTGTCGAATGTGTCAATCATCCTTGTTATTGCTTTAGTATTGGCAATCATATTCACACACATACACACTAATATTGCAGGTATGAGGTTGGACTTATAAATCACTTTGGACTTTGTCGGACGGATATCGACCAGGTTTTTGTTCTCAAAAAGACAAAAATTAACCTTATCATCAAGCTAGTAGAGCTAAATCTTTTAGGTGTTTTTTTTTGTTGCTGGCTTTTTCATATCATCCAGCTTGTTTAGTATTTAGCGGCTTAATTACCGTAATTAACGAAACAAAAAATGTATTATTTTTTTAGAGGCCAAAATGTCGATGATAGCTCCGATGATGATGATGGTGCGGTATTAACACCATCGCCATTCATTAGGTGTGCGCCTGTGTGTAATCGACGATAATGATGAAATTTCCTGGGCGCTGGTTTTGACGTCAAATTTGCGTAGGGGGCGTTTTATGCTTAATTTTTTCCGGCATTTTGAATTCAATTTACCGGACCATTTCCGAACGCAAGCAGCAGCGCCATCTTTTGTTGTCTCAAAGAAAAATTCAATCAATTTGTAAAAAAAATTAAATTTTTATTATTTAATAAAATTTACTATTTACAAATAATATCAGAAATATAAGAGTATTTTCAAATCAATCAATTCCATTGGTTGTTTTTATCACCTGAGCAATACGTTTTGATGCTATTCGTGAACTGTTTCGGCCCATTCCTAAACATTTCTCCAAATGAGGGGCCAAACGGAATGCGGCCAAAGAACGTGAACAATTTGGACAACAACATTCGAGCTTTCTGATTTTGCTTAAGGAATGGCCGTAAATATCAAGTTTCGGATTTTCTGCAGGGATGATTAACAACAATGAACCAATGTTTTTCCAATTAAACGTTGACCAAACTTACCATAAATTTTGTTTTCACTGGAAGATTAAATGTAAAAAAATAATGGATTAAAATGGTTTAAAAAATTCGAAATATTGATTTACTTTATTTCGGTGGTAGAGGAAAGTTCTTCCACTTTGATTGTTCTAAGCTGTGTATGTTTGTAGAAATCGAAAATTATTCCCAATAATATATTTTCAAAAATATCTTCATAAATATCAACTGCCAATGTCGTCTGTATTGGAAAATCCGAAATGATCGTGGTAACAACAAAACACAATATCCAATGAATAAAACCGAATTTACCGAATTATCAATATCGAAATCATTGGCTTCAACTTTGATCACAGTGATTGTAGATGGACCTTGGTCATGGATTCTAACCAAAGTGGTGTTTGTCTCATCATCATTTTGTTGAGCATTGGGTGTTGATGATGATGACGACGAACATGATAAAGATGATGATGGCGGAGATAGAGATGATGTCGTAGGTGAATATGATGGCGGTGGTGAAAATGTTGGCGGTGGTGAAGATGGTGGCGGTGGTGAAAATGTTGGCGGTGGTGAAGATGATGGCGGTGGTGAAGATGATGTCGTTGGCGAAGATGATGTTGATGGCGAAGATGATGTTGATGGTGAAGATGATGGCGATGGTGAAGATGATGGTGATGATGGCGGTGGTGAAGATGATGATGATGATGGCGGGGATGATGATGATGATGAAGTCGGCAGAGGTGGTGATGAAGATATATCGTTCTCTAAATCATTTCCAGAAAAACTTCCATTTGTATAGGAAAAATCCGTGTGCATTATTACCTGGTGTTTTGCTTCACCCTCCCCTCTTTCGATGTTTTTTTCCGATATTTATAATATGTTCATTTTTAACCGACAACCACCCTCCCAATGAAAGGCACAATTTAAATAAAATGAAATGCAAAAAAGTGAACAGATCGATTTGTTAACGTCGATCATAATAACACACGCATACTTTTTTGGTCGAAAACAAAAGTTTAGGGAACAAAAAAAATCGAATGCGGCATATTCATAGACAACGTATGCAAATCATATGATTTTTTGTGTCATCAAATGAAGAACGATTGTCTGCTGAAGATTTGAATTTCTCTTCGATTGATTTTTATCATCCTCTATGCAAACATGATAATGGCCAATTGCGAAAAGCATATCAGAATGTCAAATAGGACAAAATCACCCGTCAACTCGACGATTATTACGTTTCAAAATGTTTCGAACAAATTGGTTTGGATTGGAGGTAATTTTTTTCCGCGTATTTTTTTTGAGCCAACATTTGATCAATTTTTTTGCTAAATAGGAGTGGAAGGATTTGGGCCTAGAGATTCGTGGTACTGCATCAAATGAAGCAGTCAAATTATACGACGCAGCTTTGACACAAGTATTTTGCATGAACAAAATTCAAAAGGCTTTCCAACAATTGTGATTTGTTTTGTTTCCAGTTTGCTTGCTTCTATGATGATCCCAATCATGGTGGCTTACTTGGTACCATTGACAAGCTCAATCAAGCGGATCCAAATTTCAGTAATAATAAGAATCTAAAATATCAATAAGTTTTTTTATCAACCTTATTTAATTTGTAGTTCTTGGACGAACATTTTCCCTCGATGTTAAGCTATTCAGTTTCACTCAAAGCTATTACCATGATGCTTCCATCAAGAATGAGGTTGATCATTTGGAGTGTTTGATTGAGCAACAAAAAGATCAAATAACACAACTTGAATATAAACATGTGTTGGCTTCAAGCAAAATGTCCAAAATGGATTTGGAAGGTTCGGCCAGAATCCTGGAGGATATTCTGGATGAATATCCCAATGATATGTTAGCGCTAAGAATGTGTTTCTATCATTATTTTTTCACCGGTCAAAAGAAGAAGATGTTCAATTTAATCTCCAAGTTCTATCCACATTTCGCTAAAGAATCTAATCCTTTTTCAACCTTTATTGATGGCTTTATGGCGTTCGTTTTGGAAGAAAACTATCAATATTCTGAAGCTGAAAAATTTGCAAAATTGGTAAGAGGTTTTGTGTGTTACATGAACATTGATTAAATAATTTTCAATATTCCGTTGATAAGGGCTTGAGCAAAAACAGCTACAATGGTTGGGCAACGCATGCATTCGCTCATGTTTGTGAGATGAATGGTCGTTTTGAGGAGGGAAAAGATTTCATGGCCAAAAATGTCGATTTATGGTCGAAAACAAATCATTTGGCTTGCCATAATAATTGGCATTGGTCCTTATTCAACATTTCTTTAGATAAATTCGATGAAGCCGATCATATATTTGACAGGGCAATTTTGCCTAGTATCCTGACAAACAAAACATGTTTCAATATTGCTGATGGCACATCGTTCTTGCTGCGATCATCTTTCTTGAGGAACGACAAGAACGAAACATTCAAATCTAAATTCGAGGATATTTATAAAGTGTGCAAACCCTATCTGAACAAACATATTCTTGGTTTTTGTGATGTTCCATTCGCCATGGCTTGTATAGGCAGTGGACACCAAAATGAGGCTAAAAAAATGCTCGAGACACTTGAAGCGTCCGCATTGATGAGCATCCGGGAAGATCAAGCAAAAACGACTGCACGTTTGATTGAAGCCATGATGCTTTATGATGATGGAAATTTTGAAAAAGCTGCTGATATTTTAGCTTCGATCAAAGATGAAATAGTTGTCATAGGTGGAAGCGATGCGCAAAGAGATGTCTTCAATCAATTATTGATTGTGTCAACCATGAAATCCTCCAAGCTTCAACACAAACAATTATTGCAACAATTAGTGATTGAAAGAGAACAATTCAAAAAAAATGATAAGTTTATTCAAAAATGTAATCAAATATATCAACAAAATAACAATTAATTTCCCAATTTTTGTTCGGAAATAAAAAAAGATGTTTGAGAATTGATTTATCACACTGGAGAAAATTGAAATTCTCAAGCTTGTTGAGCCTTAAATTGTTCATAAGTTAAATAGCACAATGTTGCACAGAAGGCAATGATAAACATGGCCATGGTGGTCCATGTTGTTGATTCTAATTCTAGTATCCTGATGACAGGCCTGAGCAGAAGCCAGGTCAAGAATAGTCCGAAATGGGAAGTAAAAACACCATAAAGACCGATGAATGTTAATGAAAGCATCAATGTCGAAATCAATCGATCGACGTTTTTGCTTCGGGCATTGATGGTACCTTCGCGATGATCTTCCAATATTTCATGGCAACAGGATAGCATGTAAAATGAGACATAACCTTTAACAATGTACACACCAAATCTTAATAAAATCAGGGAAAAATATTCGGCAGTTGAATAGAGCAAGGTAAACATTGTCTAGGCACGTTTTGAATGGGAAAAACCAAATCAATTAATCAAACAATTTTTAAAAAATGGTCGTCTTACTTTGATGTGCAGTTCAGTCAGAATAAGATCAGATGTAAAGTATTTTTTTTCGGGTCCGATTTGAATTTCACTCAATAATAAAACCAAATATAAAAAACCAACTGTTTTTGATTGCGAATGTGAAATATAATGATGATGATGATAATGGTGAAAAGTTTTGATGTCCGGATGGAATCTACTCTTCAAAATTTGCACTTGAACATGTGTAACCACATGGTTAGTTAATTACATATACGGTGATAAGCGGGTGGATCACAAGATGAATGCAGCGCGGTGATCGTCATTTAGTAAACAAACAATTATCAATGATACTATGGTTTTCGATGGTAAACAACACTTGATGATGATTTCATTTCCACCATCTCTTTTTTTAGTCAGGTAGTTGTGATTATATTAGTTTTTTTTTGCAAAGCAATCTTGTCTGGGTGGTTAACAAAACGACAATTTGATTGTTCTCAGCGTTGGATAGATGTATAGACGCGTATCCTTTAGAATGGCACGTGATGTTGAAAAGAATGGTGAGATTTTCCGAAATGTTGGTGTGTTGTTGTCGTCGTCCAAAGAATAACTTGAAGCCGTTTCAGTTATCCATTCGTTGTCGCAGTCGTTGTTGCTACAGCATTATGAAAGCTGCTGAACGCATGCTGACAGCACACCACACTGACAGCTGATACGTTTTGTAAACAACAACCTCAGAAGAACTACCGCCAAAACAAACATATTAATATTGATGGCCGATGATCGTCACTTTCGTTGTTGTTGTCTCAAAGGAAAAGAATTCTATAGAGATTCAACGCTGCCCAATTATTGAGCAACAATCATGAGTGCAATGATTTAGTACTATGGCCACTAAAACATCAATTTTTGGTTGTACAGCAAAAAAAACCTTGGTATGTACCTGCATGAAAACAGTTTCTCGTACTAAGACCAAATTAATTCAGATCGACCGAATCCAATGATTAACCATATAGGGTTGTAATTTTGGTTCCATTCAATTTTTTATTGTTTATGATTCTTCAGCAAAACCTTTATCACCTTCTTGTATATTTGCTCAAGTCATCATAATTTGTATGATGATCCTGGGTAAAACTACCACCACAATCTTTTTATGCATGGTACAATACCGAAAATTATGATAATGATTTTTATGATGTTTATCAATCGATTCCCGAGCAAGCTGGGCAAAAATTTTGCATGAAACCCGATCTTTATACTTGTTTGACGAAATGAAAGAGAATTATAAATATAGTCAGTCAAAGAGAAAGAAAGATAGAGGTTTTTCAACTTTAAACTTGAAACTGGGCATGACAAAGAAGCTTTGTAACAACAAATAATATTGAAAAAATGACGAAAACAAATGAGCTCAATGTTATTTTGGAATGGCTAGCTACCACAATCACCATCATCATCTTCTCTACGTTATCTGACTCTTGCCATTCTCTCTCTCTTGTTTTCCTCTTCGTCATCTTCATGGTGTTTTGTGTTTTGTTGTTGTTACCGTGGCCCGAACAAGGAAGAAACTGGCTAAAGAACGAAACGAAAACATCGACCACAACACTAAGAGAGAGGCAGAGGTAAATGGCCTGGATTTGTTGTTGTTGTTGTTGTTGTTGTTGTCGTTGATGTTATTTTGAATGTGTTCAAATAAGACACTTGGCCCGTTATATGACCAGTTTTTTTGCTTGCCTTGCCTTCTTTTCGTATCCTAAAAATTATCATAGCTTAGCTTACGCATACACATAGACATAAATATTCGCAAACACATCCGGTTACGTTTTTCGATGGTCCAGTGAAAAGAGGTAACTAAGAAGAAGAAGAAGAAGAAGTAGATGTTATGTAAGTTCTCTTCGAATCTTGTTCTAGTTCTGTCAAATGTTTCGTGCAAACAGTTCGTTGTTTCGTCGAAATCCTATTTGAAATTCGTTTGTGATCAAATATACAAATACGTAAAAATCGAGTCGTCGTTCTGAGCTAATCGTTTTAAATTTTTGTTTATGAAAAAAATCTTTGTTTACCATTCTTTGATCTAGCTAATATTGTTGCTGTTACGTTGATTCATGGGACAAGATGAGCGTTCAATTGTTTGTGTTGATGATCGATGTCATGATGTTACCACATTACAGATGGAAGATAATGCAAATGGTTCACTCAAGATTGGTAGGCTAAAATCATCCTCAAATCTGAACCACAATCCAGATGATGCTAAGCTATCGAACGCCGAAGAGAGACCAATATGTCGTATATGTCATTGTTCCAATGAAGATGTGGAAATGGTTGGATCGCCCAACGATACAACAGCAGCAGCTATTATTAAAAAAAAATTATCACCAAAATTATTGGAAAACAATAAATTCATCAATCTGAACGATCCATTTTTCCTGATAACACCTTGTTATTGTACAGGAACATTGCAATATGTTCATCATAAATGTTTACAACAATGGATTAGATCTTCCAATCATAAATATTGTGAATTATGCAAATATAGTTTCAATCTCAAAACAAGAAACAAACCACTTTATCAGGTTAGTTCCGATGTTCCATGTGATTAACGATAATAATTGTTGATTCTGTTCATTTAGTGGGAATGTTTGAACATGTCCAGAGGCGAGAGAAGAAAACTATTATTCCATATTTCATTCAATCTGATTTCCATGATTTGTGTGTTTTGGTCCATCTATGTGATTGCTGAACGTGCATCGCTCGAATTATCTGGACGACTTGGTTGGAGATTTTGGATCAAAATGCTTGTATGTGTTTAACCTAAGATGTTTTTAATGGTCATTGTTTTATTAACCATTTTTCTGTGTTGTCGTTTTTCCCAGGTGGTGACCATTGGTTTTATTTGTGGAATAATGTTTATATTTTTCCAATTGAAACTATACCTATCAATATTCACCCGTTGGAAGCAATATAATCAGATTATAATCATTGAAAATGTTTATAAAAATGAGATTTTATCACCAATCAACGATACCAAAGATTGCGGCAGTGTGCAGAACAAATAAGGACGGAAGAAAAGACGATTCTCATTTCTTTCTTTCTGTACGATTATCATCAATGTGACGAAAACTGTACTAGTCAAACAAAAATGGTTGACAGCAATATTTGTAGAATGACGAAAATTTTAAGAAAAAAAACCTTTCCTTAAAATCCATGTCCTTTCAGAATAAAATGACTGAATTTGATGTAATTTGAATATTAAAAAAAACTTGATATTTTTTAAAAACAAAAATCACAACGTTAGCCATCTTTGCGGTGTTTTGACCATGATCTGGTCGATTTGTTCCTGAGAGAATCCTCTGCGCAACATTTTCGGAATGGCGTTCAGATGAATGTGCGAAAATCCATGTCCACCATATTTCATCAAACGATGTTTGGTGTGAATATCGTGCGAAACGGTGATTTGATCACCAAAACCTTCATTTATTAATTGTTTGATCAATCCGATTCGTTGAGCATCATTAGGCATGTCCAATTCATCGGCAGCCTCATAATAGGACACTTCCTGGCCGAACAGATCAAACTCACAAATGGTACCAGTTTGGGCGAATTCCAGCAAGCCATCCATGTCCAATGTTCCTGGAAGCAGATCAGATCTATCAAATTCGAATCGATCTAAATTAGGTTCCAAACACTAACGTTCCAAATGGGACATGACCGTTTTGGTGGCCAAACCGCCAGCTTCAGTGAAAATTCTCATAATCTCCATTGGTGCTTGTGAATCACGGCCAGGGTGGATGATCACAGGAACCTTCAATTCAGATTGAAGCTGTGCAGAAGCTCTTAAAACATTCTTCTCGAATGGATCAATAGGCCAACATGTTCCAATTTCTCCTGGAATGATTTTAGAATCGCAAATTATTACATCGAAAACAAAATTAACTCCTCAATACCGATCACTCCTGGCTTGATTCCGTTGGTACCATTGATCAAATCATCTTTCATTTTCGAATACAATTCTTCAATGGACATTGATTTGATGGAATCAGGAAAAGCATGATTAACATAGAATCCAGTACAGCCAACAATATTCACTTTGGCTTCGGCGGACAAATGGGCCAATTCTTCAAGATTGTTGCTGAACGTGGTCACCTCAACGATTGATCCGCCTCCGTTGCTTTTGAAGAAAGTCAGCTCTTGTCTCATTGCTTCCATTATGTCCGATCCGGTCAGATCAAGATTATCTTCTTGCCTATGAAAATGATAGCCAGTATACCAAAGATTTTCACAGCGAACCCGATCATGATCCAAATATGAATAAATGGTATCCAATGGTTTGGTTATGAAATATCTGCTGTATGATTTACAATACAAGTGTTCGTGGCATAATGTTGAACCCAGTTGATCTGGTTCTATTGCGCCCAAAACTATGGTCCGATTGAATCGGGGGATTTAGCCGAAGACAAAACAATGTTTGTGATTAACAAATTTCTTTGGAAATTCGATTTCCATGGGAAACGAATTGGCGCGAAAATTTACCAGTTTGAATAAGTCCTCTTGCTAAATCCATTTTATTTTGTTATAGGAGTGAAAAATGATTGAGCTAACTAAAAATCGAAATTATTCGCAAAAAGAGCAATGCATATCAATTGAGCCTCTGGATTCACTATGACATTTAATTCGGTACAAGGATACCCGAACAGGATCAAGTCCATATCACACATTCATTTAATAAAAATAAAAAAGACAAATTTTTTTTGAATACCCACACCAGTAGCGACATCTCGCGTTGTTTTATAATAAACATATTTTTTCAAATATGCCCATTGAGGATAAATCGAAGGGCCAAGGTTAAAATAAAGAAACCAAATGAAGAAAAAAATCCCAAAAGATAGTCGCCCATGGTTGTTAGTTTGAAAAATTCTTGTCTGCTTGATTGGTCACCGGTTCGTTCGACTCGTTTTTGGATCAAATTATGATCGACTTTTTTCAGATCATAAGCCCAACCCATCCAAGCACAAAAATCGATGATTCCGGTGGTCAGATTGAAACATTTTGTCCAACCAAGTTCACTTGTTGAATAATCCCACGGAAATGCATGATGATAATTGTGATATCCTTCACCCATAGAAGCGTAGACCACAAAACGATTCTCTCTTGGTTCCAAGGTTTTATCATACATTTGATAACCGTAAAGATGAGCAGCCGAATTCACCAACCAAGCATGATGTAATGTTAGAACATATCGAACAGTCACTCCACCAAGAAAACATTCCAACAAAGAACGACCAGTTATGTAATGACAAATATATGTTGGAACAATGCCCCAAAACAGCAACACCAATGGAATGTAGAATCTTCGTTGGAACCGGACCACCGGATCTGCCCAAACATCCGATAAATCAATGGTTTTACCTATTCATGAATGTGTGTGAGTTATATTGCAATAAAATCCGTTAGTTTCGAAATTGTTCCAGCACTATCTATTATGGTTAATATGGCCATGATTTTGATGATAATGATGGCCATTCAAAAATTTTCAAATTGTCTGGCCAAAGTTGTTCATGCAAAATATGAAAATTGCGTTTCACAATCATCACTGACCTTTGCGGATTACATCGGGATGTTTGCGAACTAGAAGCCAACCCATATGGGAGAAAAAGAATCCTCGCCTGGCGTTATATGGATCCGCATCTGTATCGCTATGTTTATGATGTACACGATGATCACGGCACCAATCGTAAATGTCATTTTGCAGTGACATGGTTTGCAGAATCATCAACACGATTCTTAATGGAACATTTGCTTTATAAGATCGATGAGACCAAAGACGATGGCTCCCGGCCAATACGCCCAATGAGGATACTCTTCCAATCACATCGATCAAAACCAACATATACCATGGTACTGATGGGCTTAAGCCGATTGTAATATAAGCATAAATGGCCAAAAAATGCAATATACCCATGGCGAACACATTTCGCCAGACAATTTTACGTTGATATTTCACTTTTGGTTCATCTTGTTCTTCTACATCTTCATCTCTTATATTTTGTTCCGGTTTTTCTCCGTCGATTTGCTGATCATCAACGATCGATCCTATGGCGTCAGGATCCATTTCAGTGGAAAAAACTCAAAGAATCATTCACTTCAATCGCACACACTGGGACACTGGGATGTTGTTTGCTGCGTAAATGTTCCAAATGAATTATCCAATCCAAGTGAACACGATAGAAATATTTCCTAATTTTGAAATGTTTGCTATTTATTTGACGCCTGATGTGTTGAGGATGAGATGTGCATCGAAAAATAGCCGCTTTTGCTTCAATTCCCGCCTTCCAATCTAAAAAAATAGCTGTTCATTGTTGAAGATGTTCATATTTGCACACTTTCAATCAATCACATTTCCTATTGAGAAGTGCAGCATCTATTTTTTCACTGTTTGGACTCTTTTTGATTTCAAAACCAATTGTTGGAAAGTAAAACCCCAAGCTTTCAATTGGAATGATGAAGACTATTGGAAATAGCTATGCGTGAAGCGCAATGGACAAAAATTATTAAATAAATCTCTTTTCTCTTCTCGCTGTTCGCTTTCGGTGGACTTATTCCGCGAACGCTTGTTATATTTGTTCAGCAATCAGTAGAAAAAAAAGATGCAAGAGAAAGCAAAGTTTGGTGCAACATGCATAAAAAAATCTTAATTGCTTTGTTGTTTGATTTGGTTCCATATGACACCAGGCCATGGGAACCGACCAATTCAACGAATGGCGGGAAAAACAAGGGCAACAGGAAAAACATTGACAAAAATGGTGTGATTTTTTTCATGTGAAAAAAAAGTCATCACTTTTTCCCGACAAGCAATTAAACAAGAACCATTATATATTATGACTATAGTTGGTCCAGTTATTCAAACCGTTTTCGGTGAACCAATATTTGTTTCTAATCGAAAGTGTGGAAATGAGAAAAATTCCCATCTACCGAGATGGATCAATCGATCTTTTTAATTTCTACCGAAAATCCTCTCAAATATTATAGACAAACATGAACATTGATTTGTTCGAAGCAACTCGTGGCTAGGAATGAATTAACCCACAACAATAAATATACTCTTATTTCTAGTTCGAGCATCTAACAGGACAATAAATCTAAATTTAAACTTGGATTTCACGCAAACCAACGTTGATTGGATTGAAAAGCCTTGGTGATTGTAAGTTTCTTTTAGCAAGAAGAGGATGTAAATGGTGGAGAAACGTTTCGAAAAGAAGGTGTGGATGATTGAGTGGAAAAATTCAAGATTAACCACTTTTTTTATGTCCGGTCAATGATCACAAATAACAACGACAACAACAATAGAATTGGCTAAATGGATTTACAAGCCAAATGATTTGACGCGACAAAAAGACCCGCACGACAATGGAATCCGGGCATGGCAATTATTCGATAATCATTCGATTTTATTGATAAAATTGGACAAAAATCCTTCGAGGATTTTTTTTTGATGTGAAAGAGTTTTTTTCGAATTTTATTTTGTGCAACAAAACAATTTGGCAATTCATAATTTACAAACAATTGTTACATGATTTTTTTACAAGGGAAAAAAATTCAAAAAAAAATTTTTTTTGAAAATTTTTGATTGTATCGAACCGTGTTTCGATCATATCGATTAGTATTTTATACAACGACACACACAACAGGACGGAAATAGAAACCAGTCCATAAAGATTCCTTTACAATCATCATCAGGATCGTAGGCCAACAATCGATACCATTTATATTTTTGCTCACATCTACAATCCTTGTTACATCTCCGAGTTTGCACTGCTCTGTGTGTGGCACGCGCCAAGAAATAAAAATTCAAATTAAATTTATGAACAGAACAGCTGCCGCCATCTAGTGTCGACAGAATAAATTGCTTACTGGCAAACTTCTTGCTGTATCGCCTGTTGCAGGTGTTGCGTGTTAACGATGGCCCTTATCTTGCCGGCACTGTTTGAAGCCCAATACGGGGTCACAATCTCCACCGAGGATTCACAAGAATCCACTCTAGATGTAGCGAAACGAAAAAAAAACAGAATGGTTGTAGTAGGTTAAGCTAGATTGATCAAATAAATGAATGAACGTAATTGATGTTGGCCAATTCTGTTCGTTTGGAACTTCGTTTGATTCGTGACTTGCCGAGCTCACCGGAACATACCTGGTCGTCCGACTGATCGCGTTGAATTCGAAAATAGTTCATTCATTCAATTCACAATATTCATTTAGGGAAGACTTGTTAGAACTTTCCATCTCTGTATACCTCTCACTCGGTCGGAGACTAACCAGAGCACGATCCAAACAAGAATGAGAGTGTGTGTGTGTGTATTGTGTGTTTGAAAGCAATGATTGATTTACAACTGAAAAAGAATTATGGAAGAATGGAAGTTTCCACTTACTTGTTACCAGACAGCGGTGTCGGCTTAATAGATCGTTTAGGACGTCGACGTTTCCAGTCTGGGCCATCGTGAAAGCTCGAATAATGATCACGAATAAGTTCCTCTTCTTCTTCTTCTTCTCCTTCCATTTGGTTGTATTGATAATCGCCAAACATTCTTCGAATCATTGACTTGTTCTCATCAATGAACATTTTGATCTTGTCTCTAAATTAGAATGAAATGATAATAGAATTGTTGAAAACTGTCGATCACCACACGATCCGGGCTTACTTGTTGATTTTTTTCACTTGATGTCCATCATCGATGACATTCTCTTCGATCTTCGATTCATGCATGAATTCATGTTCTTCTTCATCGCTAAAATCGAAAACATTTTGACCACCACCATTATGGTCGACAGGAGAGGGAGAGGATGATGATGATGATGAATGATGATGATCATATTGCTTTGTATAATAGATCACATGGGTTTTTGATTTAGCCACAGGTCTGATTGGTGTTCGGGCAATGGCTGAATCAATATTGGATATGGTAAATCTTCTATGATACATGTTTGGACCAAGCTCCAAGCTTGAATTTGAGCTTGTTGCCTGGTGAAGTCTTTGCAGATGAATATCCGAATTTAATGAGGGGTTTAAGGGTTGATTTGATAGAGCCTAACAACAGGTACATACCTGGCTAGATGACTTTTGCCCATCGGACAAATGATTTGCTTTTGGCGTTTTATACAACGGCCAACAATTATTGAATCACCACCATTGGTCACAAAATGGCCACTACCTTTGGCCATCGTCCAGAATGTTATGAAATTGATGATAACAATAATCAAAGTGGCCAAATATTGTATCTAAGAATGTCGAATAGAATTAAACGATTATTATATAATTCAATTTGAATAAAAACGCATTCTAGTTCCGTTTGTGAATTAAAAATAGATTTTATTTCGAAAAAACGTTTCAATTAGCATTCAACTAGCAATGAATTATACAATTCAGGCTGAAACATGTGCACCATCCACAATCATTTTGTGGATTTTGTACATTGTTTTGGGCATGGTGGTCCTTTTGGATCTAATATTGATTGGTTTGATCAATTATTATTGTTTCAATGTAACCGTAAGAAAGGTCAGGAATCCACGTAAACCTTTGAAAGCTATGCGAAGATCATCAATTGAAATGGCTTGAATCCAAGAATAATAAATCCATTGAATTTGAATAAAACCCCCCCCTTTTATAACCCTAATCTTTATTGCCTAAATTCCATATTCTCCTCCACATATTCCGATTCGGTTGCCCATCTTTCTGGTCATTCAGTCAGACAGCCAGCCTAAATCAAGGTAATGATGGCTTGGACCATTATGGTTTTTGTTCTTGTCTTGTTCGATGTCTTGCTCATCAGATCCATACAGACACTGGCGCGAGCGCGCTCATTTACCTGTGTTGGAAGAAGAAATACCTTACAACCCCTGGAGACGAAACAAACACGAGAGACGTGAAGATCACGACCTGAACTTTCCTTTCTTCAGCATGTTGGTTCATCTTCGGTTTGTTCGGTTTTTGTTTTGGTCAAGTCACGATCTGACCGAAGACATTACTTTACAATATTTTTCTTCAATTCTCCCACACACACACACACACACATTCCCGCAAAATACTGACTGAAAATGATGGTGGCAAGCTTGACTTGTCGTGTATGTGATTTACCAGACCATCCATTTTGTTGTTGTTGTTTTTTTTCAGAAATAGCAATATGGAAGACGAACCAGAAGAAGAATATCATCATCATCATCAGCAACAAGAGAGGAAAGGTTTTGTTGGTCGAACCAAGAAAAATTCAACTTAACTTAACTTCAACATTCTTTTTCTCTTGGCTTAAATATATTCGAGACAAATTATCGACCAACCAAACTACCACACACACACACACACCATTGCTACTAAATAATGATATTAAACATTGTTGTATGTAAGTGTGTGTGTGTGTGGATCCCAGAACACAAGAGTTGATTGAGACAAAATTACAGGGCCTTTATGCGGATCGCGAGGATGGTTACAAATGTTTCCATATTTTCAATCGTTTCTATCGTTCCGAGCTAGAATTATTGTTACAAAATAGCCTAGGAAAAAAGTGCGGACAAATGATAACTTTTGTATGGTGCTACGCTAAATCTCTGATGATGATGATCATCATCATCATGATCATCTTCGGCCACCGACTTTCATTTCAGCCCGATCGAAAATGCTTTGAGCGAATAACGTTCGTTCGTTCGTTGGTGAATGACCGAAATCAAATTTTCAAAATTATTGAATTTGAAAATTGTCATTCTCATCATCATCTACAATGTCGGCATTTCTTTTGTTTTTGGCCCGAATCAAATATGAGAGAGAACTTCGAAATTAAGAAATCATCGTATCCTGCCGAAAACAAACAACAAAGTTGATTCGAAATTTGAAATCTTTTCGAAATTCCGACCCAAAAAAAACCGACGACACGCATAGTAGAGAGATTATATAAACGCGCTCGCGCTTTTGGTCGGTCGGTTTGAATCAAAGCAATGCACCAACTTTGATCTATTGCCCAACAATGTTGGGTTGGATACTAAAATTGAATTGAATTCAAATGATCAAAAGTAATCGTTGCCCGTGGTACGATATTCCCACCAAGCTGGCATTCGATGTGGCATTCCTACATATCAATGAATGAATGAATTGAATGAATGATCCGAATTTTGAAGATTATTAATTGAATCCATTGCTAATCAGATTAAATATTCTGTATCACAATGTTTGTTGGTTTTAGTTACAACTAGTGTGTGATTAATGAATACCACAATCGATTCCGACAGGCCGGGAGAGTAGTACTGGCCTACTCTCCTGCCAAAGAAATTCAGAATGGATCCACCACCACCATTACCATCAGCACCATCCTGAGCATCATCGGTGGTGTTTGTGGTTTTTTACTGAATGACGTTTCCGAGCTAGGGAAACGAAACATTGAAATTCTTCAAATCATAATTGATTATTATAACAGGTGTTTAATGATATTCTCCTCTATAATATTTAAGGTCTGACAGAATGAAATCAACAGGTGTGTACAATGGAAACCTGGGTCATTATCTAGGTCAAATATTGCATTGCCACCACCTCCTCCTCCCTGTTTGATGAATGATGAAAGTGGTGGCTTTGGTCAGCTCGCACACAACAATGCCACAACAATGGTTTGTTAGTTGGTTGAATGGATGGATTATGCTGAACAAAACCACCCGATACAGTAAGGTCTCGTCTTATGTGAATTATTCATATCCGATTTTGATGTTGTGCGATTTGTATACGCCTATTTGGAGCCGTTCTCCCCTCTGATTGGTCCAATGTGATGATTTGACTGGATGACAAGTCACACTATAGCACTATGAAAAGCGATCAGCTTTAACCAGTACAAGTCTGTGCATGTTTGACGCCTATAACAACCGTTTTCCTCTCTGATTGGTTCATTGTGACGATTTGACCTGGTGACAAGACACACTATAGCACTATGAAAAGCTATTAGCTATAACCAGTACAACACTGTGCATGGTTGACGCCTATAACAACCGTTTTCCCCTTTGATTGGTCCAATGGGATGATTTGACTGGATGACAAGACACACTATAGCACTATGAAAAGCGATCAGCTTTAACCAGTACAAGTCTGTGCATGTTTGACGCCTATAACAAGCGTTTTCCCCTCTGATTGGTTCAATGGGATGATTTGACCTGATGACAAGTCACACTATAGCACTATGAAAAGCGATCAGCTTTAACCAGTGCAAGTCTGTGCATGTTTGACGCCTATACTACCGTTTTCCCTTCTGATTAGTCCAATGGGATGGTTTGACTTGATGACAAGAGACACACTAAAGCACTATGAAAAGCGATCAGCTTTAACCAGTACACAAGTCTGTGCATGTTTGACGCCCTCAAAGACTAAACACACACTTTCAATAGGAAAAGAAGGCAGTGTATTTCTATTCTCTTGCTCAGAGATGTCGTCGTATCCGCCGCATAAAACGAAATACCACTGTATAGTGCAACAGGTCATCTTTCTAATGGAACCCACAGCAAGTGGGCCCCTGGTGAAACAACAACAACAACATTTGGTCCATTCGCTCTCGAATGAGAGGAATTGTGTGTGTGTTTTTGATGATTTGACTTTTAAATTTTGACATGTTCAAACACACACAGACAGGGGTCATGGTGTCAAATTTTCGGAAAATCTTCGGCGGAAAAACTGATCAGTGCTGGCGCGCGCGTTAACGTTAACGAACACCCAAGGGCACCTTCTTCTTAGTCTTCTTCTTCTTCTTCTTCTTCTTCTTGTTGGTCGAAGTTGCTCTTCTTTTAATTAACAATTCCATTTAGATTTTCAGATTTTTTTTTTGTTTATGCTTTCAAGCTATTCTCTCTCGTAATCTTTAAATTTATTGTCTTTGAACACTTTCAACACGAAATGCATCGACAATACAACATACGGTTTCGGCCAAGAGCCATCATCACCACCACCACCAACATTTGGAATGTTTGTTTTATTTTTTTGGTGAACATCACCACCACGATGATAATGATAATGGTCAGCCAACAAATAATAGCTGTCACTTGGGCCTTGGATTTTATTATTATTATTATCATTATTTGACTTGAATTGCATCTAGTTTGCATGTTGTTTTCAACCAGAATAAAAGAACTCTTTGGCTGTCCAGTGTGTGTGTGGTGGTGGTGGCCAATCTATATGATAATTCTCAACTTTCTACTTCGAAGATTAGTGATAATCGTTGTGAACGAGAATCAACGACCAGCCAGAAAAAACAAAAACAAAAAACAAAACAAAAAACAAAACAAAAACAACAGAAAAGACCAACTTGAAAAACCATAAACCCGAACCACACATCAACACACACACACCAATCACTTCGGCTAGTCGGCTACGATGAAGAACCAAGAATAGCATCGAGACAGAGCTGGAAAAAAGGCCACAAAAGCTAAAATATGGTTCGGACTATCTCTGTTTTTTTGGTTGGTGACAATAATAAAATCCGAAACCCGAAAACCAGACATCATCATCACTACGGCGACGACGACGACTCGACCACCACCACCATGATCATCACCAGTCGAAAACATGAAGACAAAAGCAATAAAATAATGCTATGCCACGGACGTTGTTTTATTGTCCACCGAACAGAATCTTCATTTTAGCAATCAAAATCAAAACCACGATGAATTGGACCATGAATTGGACATGATAAAATCTTGCCGGTTATCTACATTTGAATATGCCCGCGCCAAACTGGCCAAAATGAGAACAATCCCCGAAAGCCATGAATATGATCGATCGATCGATCCATGTCCATGGCCACCATGGCTCAAATTAGATGGTGATAAATCACCACCACCACCACCATTCATTCAGCAGGTAACAAGGGTAATAATAATCGACCACCACCGACCAACCGACGATGCGATTTACATCGCGCGCACCTTATTTTTCAACCTTAAAATTCATCGTGCGCGCGAGTGTGACAATTTGTCGCTGGTCGCTGGTCGTTCCCGGTTCAGGAAATCAAATTTATCATTGAAACTAATCTTGTCTGCCCTCACACACACACACACTTGTTGCACACACTTGTTGAAGATTGAATATATTCTCTCCACCCTAGTAAAGATACCAAACGTCGTCGTGGCGATAATCTGATTTGACAACAACAGCAAATACGATAAATACGTTTAAAATTAATTTACAAGGTGTGTGTTGTGCGTAGATCCGCGAGATGAAGAGAACACACACACGCGCAGGAATATCGAGGATCGAGAAGATTCTAAATTAAGTCATTACTACTCGTACTACTAGTACTATTATTACAACTATATTATCATCATCATTGTTGGTCAGATTGCGGTCATCGGAACATCGGTCAGTCAGTCATCGAAAGGGATTTGGTTTGGATCCGCAGCTGATTCGGACACTCGCACACACACACACACCTTCAGGTCCAACAGGTGAATATCATCAGATTTGTGACCAATCGAATCTGCTTGTGGGAGAGAGGGAGAGAAAGCGACCTAACGAACGAACGAACGATTTTGACCAAAAAAACCAAACCATGCTGAAGGTTAAAGATCAATGAGCAAGATGGATCAACAGGTGGCATTTATGAATGATTTATATGTGAATGTTGTGTGGATACTGGATGCTTAGAATTTGCGCAATTTGAATGTCTTACGCGTCAGTCCGGACATTATTATTGACAGCAACCACAGCAGCATCAATATAAATTGATATTTTGTTTGAATGATAGTTCTTAAATACTGAACACATTTGAAGCTTAACGAAAGCAAGCAAGCAAGCACGGACTGGCCATCAAGGCGTCAGTTGGTGTGGTGTGGATGAAGATTGATTTTTATTCACGGCTTTTGCCGAACGAATGCGAAACAAAACGAATGAGATAAAGCCAATGCGAGAGAGAGGGAGAGGGAGAGAGAGATTGAAAGAGATTTGCTTCTTGTTGGATTAAAGATAGATAGATCAGAGAAAAAATGCAAATTGATTTCCACCAACAACCACCACCACCGGCCCGAACATCATTTTTTTGTAGCCCAAAATTCGACCTACTAAGGTCTACTGACACTTGACATGATCCCGAGCCCGAACAACAATGGCCCAAAAAAAACAAAACAAAACCAAGACAAACTATGCTAGAGAAAAAAAAGAACGAAAATCTTACCGGTAAATGCATTCCGTTTTGGTCAGTGTTTGCACTGCATAGATTTCACACGATCCCAAATGTTCGGAAACAAGATTCAGTTTAAATTCAGTTTGTAACAACAACGACAAAGTATCATTTTGGACATGGCCAATTCAACAATTTCGGTCGATTGATCCAGATTCTCGGAGGTCTCGGATCTCGGTCGGTCTTAGTCGGTCGGTCATAATGGTCATCCAACAGGTGAATCACTGGTGGATCACTGGAGCTCGTGCACGAGTTGTTGTTGTTCTGACCACGATTGTGGTGTTCTGTTGAATGATTGTTGCTGGAGATTTTTTTTGACCGAAAGCCCGAAAAACATAAAATGTGTTTGTGTATGGTAGAAGGACATTATGAAGGCCAAGAAGTGAGAGAGAGTGAGAGAGAGTGAGAGATTCTTGGCTAAATCGAATTATAATAAAAAGCGTAAAAAGCGAAAACGTAAAGCACATCCCAATTTTTGTGTGTGTGTCTTAAACTTTCTCTCTCTGTCCATCTTCTATTCTTCTAGTTGTAGTATTCAACAACCATATCTATTCTTGGTGGTTTCCTAAAGCTAAAGCTATAGCTGATGGTGTATGGTGGTGATTTGTTTGTCGCTCTGTTCATTGGTTGGTTGTGTGTGATGATTGTAGGAGGTCGTTGTAGGAGGAGGAGGAGGTATGTCGAAACACACAAAAAAAATAATGCACGACCTATGTCCATTCCCGTGATAGTATTCTTGTAATAGCCAGTGTATGTGTGTGTCTCTCTCTCTCTACCTGCCTTTGCATTTACCTGGTGATAATTGTCCGTGTTCAGTTAGTGTATAGTTATGTGTGTGTGTATTGGCCCTCAGCACTAATATTCCACTTCGTGCTGGCTAGCCAACACCACCACCGGCCATTCCACCAAAAAAACATCGTACCGACGACCGTACCGACGATGGTGTTACGACGATCGATGAGAAAATGACGTGGTCGTCGATGTCGGTCTTCGATGTCGATGTTGTTCATCTTGTTGATTCTTTTTCATTTTGTTGTTGCTTCGATTATTGATTGATACTTTGAATCTGGGAAATAAATGGACAAGCAAAGAGAGAGAGGCAGAGACAGAGCGAAGACATATCTGATTCAAATCACGAGGATCGTAAAATTTGATTCGAAATCGAAGACGAAACCGAAGACAAACATTATTGAAACATTGTCCAAATCTGATGCACGTGCCTCGTGAATCTGATTGAATTCGATCATACGCCCTCGCCCACCCCCACCGATCACCAACGATTTCATTATTGTGTTGTTGTTAAACATTTTCACCAACTACAACCACTCTTGAAGCCTCTAGGGTACTTCTCACGCTTCTCCGATGATTGTGATCTATTAGTGGTCGTGGTGGTGGTGGTGGCCATCGTTGAAGGTGGGCTAAACACAACAGAATATTTGTTTGGAATTTTCCCTGATCATGGTCATGATGATGATGATGGTGATATGGTGATCATCATCATCATAATCTTGGCCCGGGCAAGCAAACGGCCTAGGCCCAAGGTTGGTTGGTGTTTGACCGCAAACTTTGACATGGTCCCATCAAGGCATTTGGGCAGTACAAAACATAAAAGATAATAAATGATCTTGGAGATTGGCAACATCTGATACCTTTGTACGTTCGTCGATCAAGTCCAGTCGAACAATCGGTTCTTTACTTGAAAAATTCCCGAAAAAAATTCTTTTTACAAATATTTCACTATTCCCCATCTTTATCCATAAATCTCAATCTTCTCGTGCGATATTTACTGGCTTTCGTGTATGTGTGTGTATATGAAGCCGATTGTTGGCCAATTAAGTGGGCGTCGATCGTGACGATTTTTTCCCATAAACATTGGTTTTTCTTCTTGTTCTTGTTCTTCTTCAGCAACAACTTTGTTGCTACTCTTCTCACAAGAACCTCGGGAAAAATGGACTGATTGACTGACCAACTAAACTAAACGTTAACTAAACTAAACTAACTATCTGTTTGTCTGTCTGATTCTCTCCTCCTCCTCAGTGTTGGCCATAACATGTATTCTTTTTGTTGTTTGAAAGTTCTTTGACCGGTTCAACAATGTCGGTCGAAGCAACAAGTGCCCCCGGTGACACGTCCAAACTGACCAATAGCCCTAATGGGTGTTGACCACTATTGTTTTGTTTTGTTTTGTTTTTCTCGGTCCAATCCTTTGACACATTCTACACACAATAATCGCATTATCGTACAATTTTTTTCGTTGGAATTGAAAGAAACATCCGGAACAAAAAACAAATTGAATCCGAAAATCTCCAAGTACAAAGGCGATGTGCAACAAGTTAGCCAAGGCAAAGCTATCCTATAGAGAGCAGGGATGCCCAACCCATGGCTGTGTGCACAAGCACACATCATGCACGCGCTGTCACTTGACCAATCCCCCACATAGACTTCAAGCATCTGAAATTGAACCACCTCTTGAGAAACCAGAACGAGGAGAAGCCAGAGAAGGAGGAGCTTACGTTCTGCATCAACTTAGCCTTTTCTTCAATAACAATCGGATCCCATTTCAACCTTGACTCAAAACTTATTGTTACTTCACTTGTAATTGAACCGCCTCTCCATAAGCCAAGATTAAGCGGAAGAGTGAAGCGAAGGAGGAGCCTATGTTCTTAATCCTCCTATAGCTTTTACCCTTCTCTCCCTGTTACAATTTCGAATCAATTTGCGCAATTGTGGTGCTGTTAATTCGAAAAAAAAAGTTGGTCGCCCCTGGCCGCCAACCAATAGGAAAAACAAAAAACCGTTAAATCCAGTTTCTTTCATTTGTATCCAGCGTCCATTTTATGTACAGCGGAATGTTTATTTAGTTATTAGCTGCCATTATAGCTCCATTATGTAATACCATCGTA
Organism: Amerodectes protonotaria; assembly: GCA_025882695.1. Lineage (NCBI taxonomy): Eukaryota > Metazoa > Arthropoda > Arachnida > Sarcoptiformes > Proctophyllodidae > Amerodectes > Amerodectes protonotaria. The sequence goes on along the minus strand of JAOZJS010000028.1, from coordinate 137,424 downwards.
TGGTCGGTTACGGTTGCCGTTGCCGTTCCGTTCAGCCGTCTTTTGTGTGTTCGTTTCAGAAAACACAAAACGTTCCGTACAAAACATCTGGCCAAATGATTTGGCGGATGGTGGACATGGACATGGGATATTAAATAATAATAATAATGATGATGATGAAAAAATACGACACACACACACACCGAGGGAGGCGAAGACATGCTGAAGAGCTGAGCTGAGCTGAACGCTAACCGCTCACCGTGTTTCACATGGCGAACAGGAAACAAAGAAATAGAAAGAAATCAAAAAAATAAAGCTTCGAAAATAAAAGAAGATTGTTGGATCCAAAACTATGGATCCAAAATACGGCATGTGTGTGTCTTTTGATTCACAATTCAATTTAAGCATGATGATGATGATAATGATGGTGATGGTGGTGGTGGTGGAGCTAAAGCTGAAGCTGAAGCTGAAGGGGAAGAAGAGAAGCATCACCATCATCGAGATCTTGGAGATCTCGTCTTTGTCTGTCTGTCTTGTCTGATGGTGTCTACCTGCCCATCTACCTGTGTGCACATTCGGTAGCAACAACCGCTTATGAAAGCATCCCAGACACACACACACACACCAAAGAAAAGAAAAGAAATTAAGGTGTATACGATGAGAATTATCATCACATTTTTCTTCTTCTTCTCCTTCTCCTTCTTCTTCGTCTTCTCCTTCGTCTTGTTCTTGTATTCTCTTTCACCGACCGAAAGCTCTACCGTCTTCAGGTGCATGTGTGTGTAACTCTTTGATGATTTCTGCCAGAAAGAAAGAAAGAAACAAAACATAATATTACAATATATATAATATATCAATGATTCATCCGAGAATAGATCATCATCATCATCATCAACATCGTGGTCTTCGTCGTCGTCGTAGTCGCCGCCGCCACGGCTGTTGTCGTATGGACGGATGGCAATGATCTTTTTTCTAAGAAAATCATACCTTTCTCGTTGTTATTATTATTATTATTATTATCGTCCATCCAGCTCTTTCTTCCTCTCCCTCTCTCTCTCTCGCTTCATCTTTGCCCAGTTCGAGTGTGTGGTGGTGTTCGGCATGCTCCAGAGCTCCGTATTACACACACATGCCGATTACGCACACATTCCGAAGTTTTTTTGCCGTCAATGATCAACAAAATTGGAAGCTTTACATTTTGTTTTCGATGTTTTTTTTATTGTTTTCAGGCTTCGAAAACAAAATGGATTATTATGGTGACCAAAAGCAGCAGATCAGCAATATTAAAATTTTAAAATATATGCTCGTCTGTACGTTGATCTTGTTGCAAATCGGTTTGTTGACCTTGTTCTTCCGTCATATCGTCTATATGGCCGTCGATCCAAGTAAGTTATATCCTGGCGCTTCTTGATCTTCTTGATTGATTATCTTCTGCCCAACCATTGCTAATCATTCCGGAATCCTTTCATCCAACCAAATCCAACCAAAAATATTAGATGAAATCACATCCAGATATCTTCTACTGGCATACGCTGCCGTGTTCCTAATGTCCTCGGTGGAATTGGTGGCCACGTTCAAAGAGAATTTCTTCTTTTTGATCACCACCGCCACGTTGATTTTGATCTTGGCCAGCTTCAATATGTTCATCAAAAATTATCGTTGGTCAATAATATTGTTACAATTCATTACATCATTGTTCACATTTGGCTATACCCTATCGATGTATTTCAAAATGAAATTGGATATCCTACAAAAGAAACGATTGCAAAGATTGGAAGAGTTGAATTGCAATCTGAAACGATTTGATGAACATATCTATCAGATTGCACCAAACGAAATCAAACAATTCGATCCGATCCAATTGACCAACGAATGGATCATCAATCATCGTGAGAATAATAATATGCTAATTGTTGAAAATGATCTTCATGAAGATGATCAGAATAATATCATCCACCATGATCGTCCATTGACAGCTCCTACCAACACAATTTGATTTTTTTTCTATTTTAAAAAAATTCAAATTACCCGGTGACTATTTGAACAGCATAGGCTACCTGGTGACATTTCATCATCCAATTCAGCTGTTTAGTGCATGTTTATACATGGTGTTTTCATTTTTCAAAATGCTCTCAAATCATCTTCGATCCATTTTCAATTCAAGCTCCCTAAGAATCCATTTTTTCAAATACTCTTCCTACCGATATTTATCGAATATAGAATCCACTGATAATAAATTGCCAAAACCCAATCTAAGTCAACAACAACAACAACAGCAATTGAAACAGATTGATGCAAAAGTCATAAAAGATTCCGCCAATCAAACAATAGTTTCCACCAAGACTTTAAATAATTTGCGTGGATTATCTTCGAAAAATTTTATTTTGAAAAAACTTTTACACAGACCAATGTAAGATTTTCAAATTGATAATGTAAAATGTTTGTTTTTTTCACTCAAAAATTGCTTGCCTAAATCAATTCTGTTGGAATTTTTTCGAAAAAAAATAAAATATTCAGAGCTATCATCGAATGGCTACAATTGCCTAAACATGAAAAACAAAATTCTGGTATCCGTTTTGTAGTCTGGTGGATTGTTACGATATGTTCGATAATTTTGGCACAATTGGTACATTTGTATTTTTGTTGGTCCGAACATGAAATCACCGAAAGACAATTTCTTCGTACCCAATCAAAAGGTAAACAACGCTTATTTCTCAACGATTTTTGATGATAATTAATTTTTGTTTTATGGCCTAAAGTGCACAACGATTTACACGAAGATCTGGTTCTGCAAGAGATTTATTTTGAAAATGAAGGAAAATTTCTAGATTCATCCACTTCAGCCATAAAGATGTGTGATGAAATTCTGAGGAATTTGATCAAATCCAATGAAGAGCATGTGAAAGATAAAAACATTGATCCATCCTGGTCTGTCATAATATTTGATGATGGAAAAACAATCAAATCACTTCCCATCACTTCGGCAAAGTTTTTTGTTTTAAGCAAAAAACTATATGATCTTTGTGATAATCAACACCAAGTCGCTTATCTAATTGCTCATGAATTGTCACATGTGATTCTGAAACATTTTCGTGAACCAGTAGGTTTTTTGTTCATATTTTTTTCTGGATACAATATTGATTGATTTGTCTTATGTTTTTTTCAGCTTTCCAACATCAAACCATACCAGGTACTTGATGGAGAAGTGTTGGCCTTTTATCCACTTTTGTTTTGGGCATTCAATCCTGGTGAATCATTGAAGGTGTTTGAATTTATGAAATATCTCAACAAATTGGATGAAGGTGTTCGAGATTACCTACATGCAAAATACAAAGCTGTGCTGGATCGAACCGCATACAGTGATACATTGGAAGAGGAAGCAGATCGGATTGCTTTGCAACTATTATCCAGAGCTTGTTATGATATAAGAGAGGTGGAAAAATTCATGAACAAGTGTAGAAAACTTGCCGCCGATTTAGATGTGGATGATTTGCGAGAAAAATATCATTTTATCTTCAAACACAAACTTAGCGCACAGGAAAAATTGGAGTATTTGAAGAAAAATCTGGAAAAATTCATCAAGTTTCGAATGGATTGTGGGTGTCCGCCACTCAAATAAAGCAAAATCAATCCTTTTTCTTTGGCCTAAATTCCATTGACATTTGTAATACATTACCTTGGATGGTTAATTAGAACCCCAACACAAAAAAACGAAGTCTTCTAAGTTCATGCAATTAACTCTAAAAGTCAAACAAGCAATCCTATTAGGGTTAAAATGGTTTACCTGGATGTTCTGTCAAGCATGTCCCAACACCAATCAATCGATTGAAACGATCAATGTCTTAATTTGAATTTTGAATTTCGTTTTTTTCCCTCGAAATAAAACACACATTAATTTAAACATATGTGATCTATTTAAAGGAAAATTTACGGAAACATCTTTTCTTCTGGTTCAATAGGTTCTTCTGGCTTGGTAATTATTTGCATATCACCCAAGAAAGATTTCTGTTCATTCGTAATTTAGCTTCGGAAAAAATCAGAACAACAAGTTTCTCTCGATCGCAAAGACTTGATCGTTCAAGAAATTCCTTTATATTGGTTGGTGTTTTCAAATTTCTTTTCACATTTGAAATTCAGTTGAAATTGTGCAACCTGTTGCGCCATGTTTCGAATTTATTCCACATTGATATTGTCCATCATGATATTTCTAATGTTATACATCCAGATTTCGGAATCGAATGTTGCCTGGATAATCAAGATTGAAGGCAAAAAAGGTTACGGAAGTGATATGTAAGTGGTTAGTGTTTGGTTGACATTGTGATTTGACACGTTGCTTTTTCCGCAAAAAATAAAGCTTTTTGATTGGTGGACGAAATTGCGGTACGCCTACCATCATCAAACGTGATAGTGATAAAAGGAAACGAAATAAAAGGGGTAAAATGTAAGTTCGATCCCTGTGTGAATAGAAATTTTGATTCAAATTGTTTGTCGCGATTCTTAACCAGCATAATCATCGAAAAAGATTGTTACGTGGAAAGAAAGATACCGATTTTTGTCCAGATTCTGCCCCATCCGAATAACTTGGAGCGGTAAATTCAATTTTTCAAAAAAATTGGTTCAACCAATCAAAAGCGACATCTATTGCCCTCGGTCGAAACTAATGTAATGTCATTTGTGTAAATGTGAGAGAATCTGGCGTGTCGATCGGTTTGTGTGTATTGTTGAGCTAACGTCATCGGTTGTTTTAGAGAAAATCGGTTGGATCGGCAATTTTGTTTTACCAAACCAGTGAAGAAAAGCCCATTTCTAAATTGATCAGCTCAAGATTAAATAGATTTAGTAGATCTTGTTCCAAATAAAATCAACAAAATAATGGGTTTGACAATTTCAAGTTTGTTCACTCGTCTGTTTGGCAAGAAACAAGTTCGAATATTGATGGTTGGCTTGGATGCTGCTGGTAAAACAACGATTTTATATAAATTAAAACTTGGTGAAGTGGTCACCACCATTCCGACTATTGGATTCAATGTTGAAACTGTTGAATATAAAAATATCAGCTTCACTGTTTGGGATGTTGGTGGACAGGACAAGATTCGTCCCTTGTGGAGACATTATTTCCAGAATACCCAAGGTCTCATTTTTGTGGTGGACAGTAATGACAGGTAAGTGTTTTGTTTTGATTATTGAATCAATGTTCATTTGTTTACTGATGTGTTCCATATTCATACTACAGAGAACGTGTGGGCGAAGCAGCTGAAGAATTACAAAGAATGTTGAATGAAGATGAACTACGTGATGCAATACTATTGGTTTTCGCCAATAAACAAGATCTGCCCAATGCAATGACAACATCGGAATTGAAAGATCAGCTTGGTTTAAGCCAGATGCGTAATCGTCATTGGTTTATACAGGCAACATGTGCCACACAAGGTGACGGATTGTACGAAGGTCTTGATTGGCTATGTACCGAAGTGTCTAAATTACCTTGAAACGAAGAAAAAATTCAACAACAACAACCACAACAACACCACCTTAATTGGTGCAAATTTTGTAGTCTTTGTTCCAAATATTTGTGCTATAAATATTTCAATACATCCGTATGTATTTATCCAATTTGATTGTTGTTATTTATACGTGTCCTTTTATCTTTGCTTCTCACATGCTTACAAATGATTTTTTTTTACAAAAAAAAACATAATTCATCTTTTTTTTCGTCGTCGATGTAATAAAGGATTAAACAAGGTTTTTATGATGATGATGATAATTTCCGGTCCTCCAAAATAGACAAATTTTTAAATTCTTACACACACACATGCGAACCACTTGAATAATATTTGTCGTGTAAATTTCTATAATGGATAATTTTCTGATGTCGTTTTTTAAAATATAATAGAATATTTTCATATACTAAACCCGTTCTTGGAATCCATCTTAATTTTCTCAATCTTGATTGGTTGGTTGGTTGGTTTGCTTCCAACGATGATTGTAATTATCCGGAAAATAGGGGATTTTAAAAAAATTCAAAGAAAAACGATGACTAATGCTTTAATTATTATGATCATCATCAACATCGTCATTATTATCATCATTTAAAAAAAAGAACAAGGCGTATGCAACCATCATCGTGTGTCCAATGCAATCATGAAAAGAGTCTCTCTCTTTCATTCATGACTTTGATTACGCAATGTATTTTTTTTACGGGAAAAATTGAGAATGAAAAACTAAAAAGAAAAAAATTCTACCAAATTTGAAGGCTGCTGCGGCTAACCATGGTTAAGCCTAACAACACACAACAACAACAACAACAATAATGACAATGGGTGGGACATAAGCGCACAACATGCACAGACAATTGCAACGGTGGACGGCATTGATGACGGCAGCAGTGCTTTCCACCACACTTGTCTTTGCTACTACTATCACCATTATTATGTGTGGCTGCTGCTGCTGTTGTTATTGTCGTTGCTGATGGTGATTGGTTTTGATTGTGTGTATTCCTTTTTGCCCCTCAGTTCACAGTATGTGCGACTGGTGACTAGGGAGTGAGACTGTCTGTTTCTTTTTTTTTAGTTGCCATTTTTATATAATCACATACACACATACACACCAAAGCATTTGATTCTGTGGTTCAGGATTTGGTTCCTGGGCAAAAGTGAATGAGAGAGAAAGGAGAGGAGAGAAAACAGAGACATTATTTATTCTTCAGGCTGGTGGTGATTCTTTGATTCTTGTTCTTCATTTTTTTTCCTGCCTGAAACGCAATTGTTTTTCGATTCGATCATAAATGTTTATGTTATTAAACAATGGCGTCAGATGCCATTGATCATCACCAAAATAGTCAGCTGTCTTCTGGATCCGTTGGATCATCATCATCTTCGTTGACAACAACGGCGGCCACCAATCATCATCAAACACCGAATAGTTCAACAACATCATCCAATATGCATGGTGGTGGTGTTTTATCATCAACGATGCTTGATACGGCCACATTCGAAGAATTAACCACACAATTTCATACGATCCATGTGAATGATACTAGATTTGAAATATTGAAACGTTATGAAAATCTTCGTATCATTGGTTCCGGTGCTCAAGGAGTTGTTTGGTAAGTTTTTTTTGACGAGAATCAACAAATTATATCGATAATTTTTTTTTTTTTGGTGATAATCGAATTTCAGTTCTGCTCGAGATCGATTGTTTGATAGGGATGTTGCCATCAAAAAATTATCCAAACCATTCCAGAATGTTACGCATGCCAAACGAGCATATCGAGAGTTCAAAATCATGCAACTTGTTAATCATAAAAACATAATCGGTCTTCTTGATGCGTTCACACCGCAAAAAACCCTTGAAGAATTTCAAGATGTTTACCTCGTCATGGAATTGATGGATGCCAATCTATGTCAAGTTATACAAATGGATATTGACCACGAAAGAATATCCTATCTACTGTATCAGCTATTATGTGGCATCAAACATCTTCATTCGGCCGGCATCATACACAGGGTAAGCATTCAAATTTCGGTTGTTTTTTTTGTTGTTGTTGATAACCATCGAATTTTCTTAAAGGATTTGAAACCATCCAATATTGTGGTCAAAAGTGATTGTACTTTGAAGATTCTTGATTTTGGTTTGGCCCGATCATCTAGTGCACCACAAATGATGACACCTTATGTAGTGACACGTTATTATCGTGGACCAGAAGTGATTCTTGGAATGGGCTATCAGGAGAATGTTGATATTTGGTCGGTAGGCTGCATCATGGGCGAACTGATCAGAGGACGTGTGTTGTTTCCTGGCAGTGACCATATTGATCAATGGAACAGGATTGTTGAACAATTAGGAACACCAAATCAGGAATTCATATCTCGTTTACAAGTGACTGTACGGAATTATGTTGAAAATAGGGCTCGTTATTCTGGTTATACTTTTGATATGCTATTTCCTGATGTTTTGTTTACCAACACTTCATCATCACAATCTGATTTGAATGCTGCCCAAGCTCGTGACTTATTGTCGAAAATGTTGGTGATCGATCCACAAGAACGTATATCGGTAGAGGGTGCACTTAATCATCCATACATTCGTTTATGGCGTGACGAATCCGAAGTGAATGCTCCGGCTCCAAGGGTTTATGATGATTCGTTTGAACAACAAGAACGTTCAGTTGATCAATGGAAAGGTTGGTTTAATTTTGTTTTGTGCTGATAACTATCATCGTCTTTTGTAATTTTCTAGAATTAATCTACGAAGAAGTGAAAACATATGAATCGAATCACATAAATCAACTCAATTCCAGATTACGTAATCAATAATGGTCAATACCATCATCATCATCATCTTCACCAAAATGTTTAGTGTTTCGTTTTGAGACCAAAAAGTTCATTGGAATTTTTTTTCTGGTATCAAGCGTTGTTCACCAAAACTAAAAAAAAATATAGAAAAAATTTGAAGAATAACAATGTCAAGTGCAATGAAGAATTTCGAAAAAAATTATGATAATGATGAAATTTCCGTAATAGTATTGAACGGATTGAATTGCGACACATCACTAAACGATCGGTTTCGGATTTTCATTATTTGGAGCAACCAAACAGACTTGAAAAACAAAAATCTTCAGAGCTATGCATTCGGCGGACACCAACATAAACACACACATTTATTCACCTTATATACATTCTCTCTTTCTTTCTTTTTTTGGTTGATTATTTCCGACATTGATTATTTATTATCACCGTTCACCATTTTAATCATCATCAATGTGATTATGTTTGTTTTGTTTATGATTTTTTTTATTTTATTTTATTTTCACCACCACCACCATTATCATCTTCCTGCACTCCCACACACACACCAATCCATAGATTTTATGTTGATCATTATTTTTGTTTTATTATTATTATTTATTATTATTTTATTACGTAACTGAGAAAAAAAAATCAAGTATTTAGTGCTCCCAGCAACAAAAAAAAAATAAACGCCAGAATACTCAGTCAAAATTTTCGTTGGAATTTTCTGTTGAAAATTCGTATTTTTTTTAAATGTTGGAAAAATCCTGGTCTTTCTCCCGCCTAAATCCGATCTATCCAATTCATTCTAGTCAATTGTGAAACATTGACAAGAAAAACGATATTTACAAAACAAAAAACCATGTCTACCACGCTATAGCCTCTTTTTTTCTAATTGTCTTTGGGAATAATATTTGCTCTACAGGTCATAGTTCAACCCTTTTTATTGTTCGACCAAATCAAACAGTATCCCGTGGAACCATTTTTGGTTTCATATCGCCATTTAAAACAAACGGAAACGGAACACTCAAACATTACAGATTACATGATCATCATAAATACGTTCAATTTAAATGAATATTCCTAGGCCGATATCCAATACATTCAATTTATCAAATAAAAAAAATGATAATTATTGTTATTATTAACAAATTTTTTTTTGTTCGGAAAAGAATCTTGCGAAACAAATCAGAATAATAAATCGGAATGATAAATATTAATGATGGTGAAAAAATTGATTCAAACAATTAGTTGGTCGCAAGGGGTTTAATGCGGCCCCTGATGGATGATTTTCATCCGAAGGAAGGAAGCGAAGATGAAAAACAAAATTTCCAAAAAAACAAAAAACAATAATCAATATGATCATGATCATCAATTTCTGCATCAACGCCTACCCATCGATCAGTGCTTGTATCCGAGCTTCGGACACACGGGGTTCAATGTATCCTGTGCCGCGAATGTGTTCGAATCCGGACATCATCAAACTAGGTGATCCGAATGGTTGAATCGATGTGGATATTTTATGTTATGTACTTATTACATTTTTTTTGCTGTTGTTGTTGTTGTTGTTTCTTCATCTTCATCTTCATCTTCTTTTTTTTATATTTCTTGGTCGTTCGAATCATCATCATCATCATCATCATCAAACAACACCTACAGATTGGTGAAATGAAAAAAAAGAGCCCCTCAGAAGCCGACATCACGCAATCGACCATCATCTTGTGTGTGTGTGTAAGTATCCGTTTGAAACAAACGACGAAGATGTTGTTTGTTGTTGAAGAAGATTAAATTAAACAACAACAACAACAACATAATCAAATTTAGATACCTAACCGAACCAACAGGGGGGAAAATCATGATCACCTATGGTCTGTTTCTTTCTTCAATTTTTATAGTTAGAGTTTACGGTGTTGGTGGTGAAACTTGTTTCGTTTGCCAAAGAAGAACCAAAGTTGGCCTAAATCCTTGGTGGTGGTGGCGTCCAGAGATCACAAATAAGTGCGTGTGTGTGTGAGGAAGAGGGGACAAAAGTAGTCACAAGTAGACTTAAAACGGACACTACGGACAATTACCTTGTTCTTCGTCTTGAATTTAATGCTTCAAATCATCGACAACGTCGTCATCGTCTAGGTATTTCGTCCGATGAAAGGTTGAAGGCGAAGAAAAAGTAGCGAATAAGAAGAAGAAGAAGAAGAAACAACAACATTTTAAAAAAGGCAGAAAAATATTCCACACACACACACACTATAACACAATTAGAGTGATTATGATTATTACCATTATTGGTGATATTAGCATTTTGGGCTTACGAAAAGCTAGCTAGGCTAGCGCATGAAGCGAATGAATATTGGCCAAATCGACCTGGTACGGAGGTTGTTCGGCGATGTTGTTGTTGTTGTTGTTGATATTGGTATGGATTCGAAAAAGTGTTTATGAACACTGAAAAGAGAATATGCCAATATCACGAATTTCACCTTCTCAGATCGAATCGATGCTTTCCTCCTCCTTGTCTTCGACGCTGCTTCGACCAACGAAACAGACAAATCTGGTTATAATGCCTAGGCTGTTTGATTGTATATTAATCATAATTAATTGCTCTGGTGCTCTTGTTACCATTCAATGTTGGATGATTATGATGATGATGGTGATGGTTGCCATTGTTGAGAGGACATAAACGGACAGTTTTGGCAGATTTTGGTTTTGGTATCTTCAACCATACACAGTGCAGACACATGCTGATGGACATCGGACAGAAAGTCTACGGGACGAAGCATGTAAATTGCCGTGGAAAATTGGATGATAAATGTCAATCGAAATTGTATTGAGCATCGCTCATCTAATTTTTGTTGTTGGCTGTTTTGTTTTGTTCTGTTCTGCTCTATTCGGTTATGTGCATTTCCCGGGCGCCATTTTCCTAGGCATTTCCATACAACAACATTCTGGCGTACCCGACCACAATCGACCATTGTTGTGTGGAAGCATCCAAATGATTGGTCGAATTGTGTTTAGGCTTCACTAATCAAATGATGATTTTTCCCGCCCCTCTCTCATCCTCTTTACATTTGAATTGTGTGTGCAACAAACGTGATCCGTTTGCTGACCATTGAAAATCAGCCTTTAAATTCTAAAAGGCTGTTTCAAACGAATAGTTAGTTGAGTTGGTTGTTTCGTGAAAAATGATCCGTAAAAAACGAGTGCAAGAGATGATTCTAGCTTGGCGAGACAAATAAAAACCGCATGTGTCCATTGGGAGCCAATGCAATGGCGGATGATGATGGACAACCGGCGGACAACTGAATATTGGCAGCAAGAAGCATATTCAACAAAAAAAAACTTTAAGCTCTCGACGATAATTCTGCTAATCGAAACGGGTTTTCCACTTTTGCTTTGTATTTTTTGGTGTTTTGCTAAACGTCTTCAAAGAAACGTTAAGAAGATGAACGAAAAAAAAAACAATTTCCTATTTGCCAAAACACAATGAGCATGGTGAACATTTTGATCACCTCTTCTTTCTGTTTCTGTTTCGACTTATTCAAATTAGCGTTAATCAATAACAATTGATTTTGGGAATTCATGCACCCGAGACCAACCACCATCAACTACCATCAGCCATCAGTCGAACACCATTAGATTTATCTGGTTGGAGAATAATGTTTTATTCAGCTCCAGATTAAATTACCATCATCAGCATACGCACACCAACAAACGCCGTTTTTACCGACAATCTTTTATTCTAAATCTAAATGCGTGAATGGATTGTGTTTCACGCTTTTCTTTCTCTCCCTCTCTTTCTTGGTTGGATGATTTTTCGTGGTTGTTGTTGTTGTCAGTGTGATTCTATTTAGAATTGTATTATTATTATTTTCGGTCGTGCATTCCTACAAATTGATTTTTTTCCATTCGATTTTATCGCAAAACGGGCATTTCGTTCCTCTATTCGAATCCGTATTTTGCGGGAACTGGATTTGATTGTCGTCCTCATCATCTTCCACCGGGACAAGGACTGGCTCCTTCCCGTAACCAAACGGATTTCCCAATAAAATGGCAATTAATCAAACAACCGACCTGGCGATCGGAAACCATCCTGGCGCCAACCTGGATCCACCCACAAATCTATCCCGGGATGGATGGATGTAAAGTGAAGAATGATGGACACACTGTAGCCTTCTAAAATTCCAAATAATAATAATAATAATAATAATAATTGATAATTTGTTTGATGATGGTGATGGCCAACTGTTGATATGTTTGTAAGATTGTGCGCCAATAATAATAGATTCACTTAACACCCCAAAACAGGGAGGATTTAATGGTAGAAATGGGGAGGGAATGAGAAAATGATAAAAGAGAGAAAGCTTACAATAAGCTAGGGGAAAGGGGAGCTTGCGTACTGTTGAATGTTGATTGGAGGATGGGTTCGATATTATGACCATTATTACTATTATCATAATAATACTAGTACTACTAATAATAATAAAGGGTGGACAACAGAAAAATGCACTGGGGATAATGGGCAAAGGAGGAGCCCATTTTTCCATAGAGAGGATAGGATAGGAAGAGGGGATAGAGAGAGCGATGCGCGTTTGGCGCAATTGTTAGTGCAAGTACACACACACACCAGCGCACGAACATTGTAATTACCTCGAAGAAGAAGAAGAAGAAGAATATGATCAGTTTGATCTCAGACCGGTAGCTTTACCATCCAACCAACCTGACGACCATCAACCACGGTAGCTCATTATTCATCAAAATACAGAAGAAGATGATTCTACCATTCTTCTCTTAGAATCATCATCATCATCATCATTTTTGTTGATTTCTGGCAAATCTTCACCGGTTGTTGGTTAAACGGTTTTGCCGCCATTCGAATATTATTATTATTATTATTATTATGTAACACAACAACACAATGCAATGCAACACACAAAAGCCATCTTCGGCAAACATTTGGCATGTTTTTTTGTTGCTTCTTCGTCGCTCTTGGTTGATGATGATGATGATGATCATCATAAGATGGATCTACAAAAGCATTCGATGTTTTCATCATCATCAATGATGATGACGCCGATGATGATGATGATGATGATAGCCATTTGATCCAGTAGATTGAGTTTAATAATAATGTCCATTATTATTGAAAAAAAGCCAAAGAAAGAAAGAGCGAGAGATTTATAAATATAAATCTCCAAGACATCTAACCACCATCTAACAGATGATTGGCCGTCCGACCGACCGGCCAACCAATGTCATCACAATTGATCAATGATTGTTATTATAAATCCCCTCCCCTCCTCGCCCTCCCACCCCGAAAAAAATATATCTTCGATCTTCTAATGATCTAGCGACCTTCACAACAACAACAAGACGATAGATTTTGTTCCCGAAAAATCACAATCATCACCATCATCGTGGTCGTCGTTGTTGTTGGCTTTAAGAGTTGTTGGCTTCAACAACAAATGTCTACTATGTCAGATTATTAGGTCTCTTGCTGCGTGAGTTTTGTGGTTGATTTTGTTTTTGGTTGGTTTGATTTGGTTGCTTTCGGCTTGACATTGACCTTTGTGTGTGTGTGACATCGAAACGGGACAAATTTTTTCTTAAGACTAACGGGGATAATTGGACACTCACACAGGCAAGCACGCACAAAGGACACAAAAAGGATACAAAAACAGTGGATTTTTTTTCGGTCGGTCGTTGTGTTTCGGTGTTTTGGCTTGCATCTTTTTGATCAGATCAGATCCCGTTAAGTGAGAGGACAAAAATAATGAAGAAACGGGACAAACAAAATAATAATAATAAAACTAGCCAAATGCCAGTCTTTTCTTCGTTGAATCAATCTGCAATGTTTGCCCTGTTTTTCGGGCAAAAAAATTTCACGACAGCTTTTGAGAACGACAACAACAACAACTACAAAATCCAAAAAAGATTTAAAGATACAAAACCAGCCTAAAATTAAATCGCCACCACCACCACCAAAACTGAATGAATGAAATTCAACAACAACAACAACAACAATTTATATTTATAATAAAAAATTTAATTCATATAAATCACCTCGATCTCAATTTCAAGGTGTCAAATTGTTGTTGTGCTGTGCCGTGTGTGTGTTTCTACAAGTGAGTGATCTACAATCTACATTCACCTGTTGATATATAGGCGTATGCGTGTGTCGGTGTGGGCGTTGACAAGGGTGTTCGCATTTCACGCTAATTTGTTTGGATTCCATCACCACCAGTGTGAATCATTCAAGGTGTGCGACGATCCCTCCTTCTCTCTCTCTCGAACGAACGAAAAATGTTGCCATGTTTCTTGGCCATGTTTTTCCTTCGTCGTTTTCGTCTTAAATGATCCTTCAGGTTAGGTAAACATCGGATGATTAAGTAGAAGGAGAAGAAGAAGAAGCCGAACAAAAAAATAAAGGATTGTCGATGTATTTTGAATAAATTTTCCAATCAATGAACTTTCAAACGCACACACACTTATTCCATTCAAGAAAGGTGAGAAACATTTTGGGTACAACAACAGGTGAACCTAAAACCTACACACAGAGAGAAATGCCGACAAACAAACAGACACACTCAAGAATCCCAATGTTTACATCCAATATTGATGATAATAATAATAATTAATGGACCTATGGACACGATTGACACAAACCTACGAAACGAAACAAAAAAAAGGTACACACACAATATTTAAATATTTTATTACATAATGTGATGTAATGTGTTTGCCTACAGACTGCAGACTTGGGACGCCCAAGCCCCCTAACTTTGCCCAAAGTTGCGCCAAAGTAGCAAAGAAAAAAGGGGGCTGGATTTCCATTATTGATCTTGCTCCCTAGCTCTCTCGCTTGCTCTCTCTCACACACACTTGAAAGTCGAATCCGAAGTTAAATCTGGTCGTGGTCGTCTAATGGCACTAGTAGTCGTAGCCAGTCTGAGGTAGTCCAGAACTCTCTACCGATCGACTGGCCCCAAAGAACAAAACGATTATTAAATGATATGATATGATGAGAATCAACCATTTCGGGACATGTATTGGTTGGTTGGTTGGTCGGTTTGAATTTGCGCCATCGGCAACCTGGCCAGTCTTGCCATGATCGGCAACAACAACAAATTCAAGACCATCACCATGGCAAAGCTTCGGAAAAGCAAGAGAGAGAGAAAAGTTTGAAAGAGATGTTTGAAGAAAGAAGCCCAAAAAATGATATTGAAGAGCTAGGCTAGCGAGTGAGAGAGAGAGAGAAACGGAAAGAACTTCGAGAGCAACCACCAACAAGAAAACGAAGAAGAAGAAGAAAAAATCATCGAGAAAATGTATAATCTGTAAACCGGTCTTTGATCTTCTTCTTCTTTCGTTTCGTAGCTGTTTCTTGGACACTAAACACACACACACACACACTTATACACATTTGCTCCAATGCTCCGCATTCGCGTTATTTGATGCACGATGGTTGGTTGGATCGTGTGGTCGGCCATCGAACAACAACAACAATATCAGCAACGACGACCATCAAAAGATTGAAGAAACCACCACAACAATAACACACCGCAATATTTTAACACACGGCCAACAAGACATATTCAACGATTTGAGAGTGTGGTGTTGATGGTGTTTTGTTACTCGATTATTATCATCATCAATATATTTTTCGTCGATGTTTTGGTGTAATATTAATAATAATAATAATAATAATTGACGACGTTACGTAATAAGATTGTTGGGAATCCAACCACGATCATTGTCTGTTCAGTAGTGTTCTGGATGTGTTTTGGTTTCCGTGTATTGTTTACGGATGTTGTGTGTGTCTGTGTGTGTGTGTGTGTGTGTTTGTGTGTTCTTGGTTTTCCAATAATCATCATCAATATTATATGGCCTGATTGTTAGATCGCCTGAAATTCGGAGAAGAACACCAATCAACCAACCAACACAAAAACATCGGATTTGGATTAGGAAGTAAAGCGAGCGACGCACGAACGACGCCAACAACATGTATATTCAACAACTACAAATATGATAATTCGAGTTTCCAGTTTGGATAGTTCGAGGCTAAAAGCCGTTCGTTTGAATTCCATCATTTTGATTTTTGTTCGTCAAGCTTGTGTGTGATTGCTATAACCACAATTTGTCTTTGTCCATAATTCCAAAATTGACAAATTGGCGGCAGTGGTGGTGATTTGAAATCTGCGCGATCGCTTCAATTTTGTTGTTTCTGACTGTTCAATAGCCAATAGTAGTCAACTTTGGACAAGTCCCACCGACCAAGGCAGACAGGCAGACACAGCAGCAGACGCACATACTGTGGTCAATCATCACCGTTATCCAGTGTGTTGCGGCCCTATAATCAATTCAAACCAATGTGACAATTGTCTCCTCCCACGTTCACATACTCACACACACTCACACACTCTCTCTTCAGTGCCCAACGAGTTTTACTGCCCACAAAATTTGAATTACACACTTCCACCAATCATTATTTCAACCAATCACTGCCATTTATTTGTGGAAAAAAAATATTGATATTATTGCAGCATCGTATTTCCAGCCAATCGCGTCAAAGCATCATCATCATGCATCATAATAAGCTAATCAATACGATGATTTGGTTATCCACCATAGTTTGTTGTATGCTGGTTTCCGTTCCCACCATACTATCACATCATGTAAGCGAATTCTCCTCCCCCTTTTGAAAGGCGTTACCCTTCCGACACCACCCACCGCCCATTTTCTCAATGTCTCCATCCTTGGTGTTAAAAAGAGGTGTTTTCTGATCACAATCCCAAGCTGTTAGATCTTGTTCTTGTGTGCATTGATAAATGGTTAGGAGGCGAGGGAAATAACACAAATTCACGAATTTCCAATTCGTTAGGATAGTTCGAGGGGGAGAGAGCGAGAACAAACAACAATCAATTCATCTGGAGAGTGTGTGGTTTTTTTTAATTAAATTTAATTTCACCTAAAATTAATTCAATCACAACCACCACCTTGCCGATCCGACCATCCGACCATGCATCAAGATGCCCGTAATCGTGATCATGGTTAATTTCCCTCATCATCATCTTATTTACCTTTGTGGATCGAAACAAAAAACCTCGAAAGGATTGGCCAGCGATTGAACGATTAATCCTAAATCCTGAATTCTCTCTCGCTCGCAGAACCGTTACAACCCTGAAGGTTATTCCTGGTTGGTGTATCAAATAAAGTTCTTTGGATAAAATCAGAAAACAAAACAGACTATCATTCAGACATTATCGTCTGTTGGATGTGTTGATGATTAGGACATACGATGAAAATATACAAAAACCGGTTGATCAATCTTCTGACAACCATCCGCACACACTGACCAAAAATAAGATCTTAGATTACGAATTTTGATTGAATCTTAAATCAACCGAATGGTGGTACCACCAACGGAACACATACTGGACAAGTGGTTTACTTTGATTGATTTCCAACATCTTCGGTAATTAATCATAGATGTTGGACATGGTTGAATCTTCGCATTAATCACCAGGTTATGAGTGACAGAGAGAGAGAGAGAGAGAGAAAGGTCCAAGAACTAATCACAAAATCCATCTTTCTACTTATCCATCCATCCATCCATCCATCTAACTCAATCTTAATACCAATCATAATGATGATGATTATGGCGATAATCTCGAATTATGTTTACCTTCTGACCACTTACACACACACACACACGCTAAAAATTTATTCCATTTCTTGATGGCCAACACCAACACCATCTTCTCCTGGATGTGACGTTCCCTGAATCCGACCCCTGAATAGTAATGGTCCGAATTGAAAATTGATCGCGGATCCCTTAAATCCCTTAAAACAAACTTGGAAGCCAAAAATTGAAACGAAATATACTAATAATAATAAAAAAAACATTTTTCTTGCTTTTTTTCGCGTTTTTCTAATCCTCGAATCCGAATTTTGGTTTGACCATAAAAAAATATAGGTTGTGACACAGATATCGCTGTATTATGAAACATTATGTCCGGATAGTAGAAATTTTTTCATCAACCAATTATATCCAGCATATGAAAAATTGAACCGTTATATGGATGTTGAACTAGTACCGTTCGGTAATGCAAATGTTAGCTATCCAAGACACGATAACAAACCGGTGTTCCATTGCCAACATGGACCAAAAGAATGTTATGGTAATCGTGTTCAAGCGTGCGTTATTGAAATGTACAAAAATACGGACATCTCGATTAGATATGTTCATTGTATGTTTCAACAAAAAGATTGGAAAGAAACATCCACCACGGCCAAACGGGTAAGTGATGCAATAACAACAACAACAACAACGGAAGATGATGATGATGATCATCATCTCCATCATCATGACAACGACGATCAGGATGATGACAATGGATGGACGATGGACGGATGATGTAAATCACATCCGACTGCGTTTCATCCAATTCAAACCATCATGATCGTCGTAGTCTGGATCTTGTATTTTTTTGGCCAAAATGTTAAAAGATGATCCTGTTTTCCCCTCTCCCCCCCTCTCTCTCTCTCTCTCCCTTTCTCAAACAGTGTGCAGAGTCATTACAATTGGATTGGCCCAAAATCCAATCCTGTGCTGATGGTAGCGAAGGTGAACGATTATTGATAGCCAACTCATTGAAAACGTTCAATCTAAATCCAGAACATTCATATGTACCATGGATTGTGATTGATAAGAATCATACGGATGAAATGCAAACGATGGCTGAAAATAACTTGCTCAAATATTTATGTGATCGTTATTTTAATCATGTAAGTTGTCTTCGTTTTTTTCTTCTTCTTCTTCTTCTTTTGGGGCTTCGTTAGCTTCGTTAGCCGTTTTTTTTGTGGCTTGCCACAATCATTCATATTATTATTATTATCATTCTCCATATTTATCATGAGAATATGTCATAAGACTGGATTTAATCTTATTTTATTAATCTTGTCTGGTGTCTGTGTGTCTTGTCCACCTGGTTTTTTTTTGTTTTTGTTCTTGTTCTTGTTCCTTTCCCCGTTCCTACCGTGGATTTTTTTTGTGAATCGACAAATTTAGGAACCACAAATGGAGCAATGCAAACAGGAAGTTATATTGAGCTTAAGTCAAAGGGCCAATGGTGTGTCTAGCCTGCATCAACATTCCAACATAATCACCGCTAAATGGCAGGTACATTCCTATTTGATGGCCACGGCAATGTTAGCACCATTGTTGATCATGGTATGATAAGAGCTCGACACTGCTGAACCATCACCACCACCACCACTGTCAACACGGATAATGGCTGCCAACAAAAAAACGAAAAAACAGATAACCATTTCCTACTTTTTGGGAAGATTCCCACACACCACTTGCTTGGATCCACAACAACCACATCAATTCAATCCGATTCACAACAGGATTTTGGATTTCAATTGGATTGGCTGATTTGCATGGATTTGATGGATGCTTTTTTTCCACTACACTACACACTTTCACCAAAATGGTTCCAGCCAAAACCATTTTGGAAACACACTTTGCAATATTATTTTTATTATCCCGATGTGTTTTGATGTTTTGAGCGGAAACACACACACAAACAACGTAACACGAACCGGAAGCAATTATACACACGCACATACCACCAACCATTTGTAAATACTGCTATTATTCGATTATTCGATCAATTCAAATCATTTTTTTTGTACTATTATTATTATCATCAAGATTCAATTGATTTAGAATAGTAATAAAAAACGCCGCGAAAAAATAATATCTTCTGCTTTGAATCCTCGGAACTCGGAATTATTACCGCTCGGGCTCGGGATCCTCAGGAATTACAGAGTTACAATGTGGTGTGAACCCTAAAATAGACGACAGGGAGAATCTCTTCAATCTCGATCTCCGATGAATCGATGTCCAATCTTTTATGATCGAGAACAGCTTCAGCATCAGCTAGTGGTGTACCACCAGCCGTGATAATAGCCGTAAAAAGATCCTCTAGTTATATCCGACCAATCATCATCAGGGGAGAGCAACGCGCTGCCCATCAGAGCAATTTGATGCGGCCCACTACTAAGCATTTCAGCAGCTAAACAGGAGACGAAGCTATACTCCTCTCTCTCTCGCTCTGATTGGTCCATTGCGATGATTTGACCCGATGACGAGACACACTATTGCACTGTGGAAAGCGATCAGCTTTAACCAGTACAAGTCTGTGCATGTTCGACGTCTATAACAACCGTTTTCCCCTTTGATTGGTTAATTGTGATGATTTGACCTGATGACCAGACACACTATAAATAGTAGAAGAAGTTGTATTCCTCTCTCTGATTGGTCCAATGTGATGATTCGACCTGATGAGACGACGATGACGAGACACACTATAAGCAGTGGAAGAAGGCGTATCTCCGTTCTCCTGCGCAGATATGTCGTCGTAGGTTTACATTCTACACACTACTTTAGGTGCAGACCGCCAAAAAATTTGAAAAATTTAAAATGTCCCGTTGATTGAAAAGGTTGCTCTTCCCTGATCATCATCATCATAATGACCATCGTCTTGAAATATTGTCCAGAGCATGGTATTTTCTGGTAGCAGGCAATAGTAGTAGGCATACTAGTTTCCATCTTGGCATGCGAAATCCAGTTTCAGAGGCTCAACCAACCAACCAATGGACTGATCAAATTATTTGAAAGTTCTGATCATTTTATCTTTTTTTTTGCTGGATTCCGAATGTGGAGTAAAGGGGGGGGGGAAGGGCGATCAAAGGGATCCTTCTCGCTGTAACTGTAGCTAGCTGTTTTTGCGGTTAAAAGTCATAAAGTTTCTTCTATTTATTTTATTATCTTCTTCGGGATATTATTGCCTAACATGTTGTCATTGCTTATGTAATAATCGGCGATGATGATGATGGTGGTGGCGGTGGTGGTGATGATTTTGCCGGGTTACAGTTGTGGTTGTTGTTGTTAAGGTTAATTGAAAGCCAACCGTTGAATTCGGATGATAACAAAACCGAAGACGAATAACGATGAATGTTGGCCATGGCGATTGTCCCGTACGATTATATAACAACACAAGAGAGAGGGAAAAAGTGGAAAGGGGAGAATTACCGTCGTGAACACAAACACTATAAAAACATGATACCCGGGGTTTTGATTGGATGAATGATCTCCGTTCAGTTGTTGGTTTGGTTTGGTCAACATTTTTTCATTAAGATTAGAAGCATAGAATTTCACCTCGAACCTAAAAGTGTCAATTTCGAACAAGAAGAACAAGATCGACCACCGAACAAAATGCATCAAAGTGTTGGATTGTTGATTATAAGATCGCACAAACATCAAAAAGATCGACCACATGTACGGCGACCACTGAAAAATCGGCCAAATCCTCCAAGAAGTTTATCTTGGATGATGATTCTAATTATAACCGTAAACTTGATCATCGCAACAAAGACCATTTTGATGGCCGATGCAGCTGATTATTTTGATTGTGAAAACATGGCCATTCGTAAACCGCCCAGATTTGGCAAACGTTTTATAAGCTTGAAACGTATTGAAACGCATCCTTGTTTAAGATTTTACCGTCGTTCAGATCCAACAATGTTGGTTGTCAAAGCTGTTGAAACCGCCGAAGATCCTACACCATTGTTGGACAATGTTGAACAAGGCGATAATTTTGAATACCAATCACCCAATGATAAGGATGAATACAGAATCCTGAATGATAATGGCAGTGGCAATGGTGATGGTAAAGAACAAGAAAGATTTGTTAAGAAAATCATCTCGAAGCTATATTCGATTCTGTATCCAAAAAGAGTGGCAGTTTAATTATATAATGAAACATATTTATCACTAAAGTGATGTTTTGATTGGAATCAAAGGGGAGAGAGAGAGAGAGAGCCTGCATTTCCAAAATATCATCAAAGTGGTAAAGTGGTAAAGTTGTTCCTCGTTCAACGTCGTGGTCCTGGTCGTCGCCGTCGTCGTCGTCTTGTTTTCTTACTCTTTCTTTTTCTGTATGTGTGTCTGTCCATTTTGTATTTAATTGCAGCCAACTACCGCAGATATATGAAGAAGCGGTTAAATTTAATGATAATAATTATAATAAAAAATTAACAAGTCTAAAAATTTTAGAAAAATAATCTTTTTAATAATAAAAACAGTTTTTTGCTTAATTATTCTTCGAATTGAACGCTTCGCGAGCTGCAGCAATCAATTTTTCGGCCATTTGCGATCCAGTTTGTTGTACCAAATGATAAAATATACCCGATGTATCCTGCAACAGGTTCCATGGTGTATCATATTGTACCACCTTTCCTGCGTCCAATACCAATATACGATCCGAATCGATGATCGTGTTCAAACGATGCGCAATGGTGATCACCGTACACGATGAAAAATTGTTCCTATTGGTCGTTTTGGGCAGCAAAGAGGCGGAGCGAGAGAGAGAAAAAAAAAGAGGAGGGAAGATTAGAAGATGGGCAAGGGAGAAATACTATATTTTAAATAGCTGAATGCTATATCATTATCCTGACAAATCTAAAGGTGTTGATTGAATCTAGGGATTTTTTTTTGAAATGGTTGGCGCCCAAATATATTTTAAATAATCATCATACATTTATCATTATGAAAACCATCGCAACATCGCATTTACCTGATGGTCTGCTGAATAAGGGCGTCGGTTCTTTGATCTACATTAGCGGTGGCTTCATCCAACACCAACACTTTATTATTACGTAACAATGCACGAGCCAAACATATCAATTGACGTTGGCCAACGCTCAAATTTCCGCCACCTTCCGACAATTGATATTCAAGTTTGCCATCCATTTCGTTGACAACCTTTTTCAATTGTACTTTTTCCAATGCTGACCACACCTCTTCATCGGTTCGTTCATCGAATGGATCAAGATTTTTCCGTAATGATCCAATGAATGCTACCGGTTCTTGTGGAATGATTGACATTTTACTACGAAGCTCATGTAATCCGATCTCCTTGCAATTGACATTATCCAAAATGATCTTTCCTTCAACTTCGACCATACGAAACAATGCGGCCAACATTGAACTTTTACCGGCGCCAGTACGGCCCACGATACCGATCTTTTCGCCGCCTTTGATCTCAAAACAAAGATCTTTCAATGTTGGTTCTGAACCAGGGTTATAAGTCAAATAGACATGGTCGAATATGATATGTCCGGTTTGTGGCCAACCCTCCGGAAGTTTATAATTAGATGTTAACGGGGCTTCCGGTGGAATGTTTGAATACTCGAGTACCCTTTCCACCGAGGTCATTTGATTCTCGACCTCGGCCGATTGTCTTACTCCCCATTGGGTCATGCCGGTCAAACCTAGTGCCATGGTGATGGCCAAACCAGCGGTACCA
Organism: Amerodectes protonotaria; assembly: GCA_025882695.1. NCBI lineage: Eukaryota > Metazoa > Arthropoda > Arachnida > Sarcoptiformes > Proctophyllodidae > Amerodectes > Amerodectes protonotaria. The sequence continues at coordinate 113,789 of JAOZJS010000028.1, read as the reverse complement.
CTTTCGATCCCTACAAGATTGAATCAGATGTTCGGGGACAACCACAATGCACTAGGTCAATTGATCAATTTACCTTGATAGAATGCCATCAATGATAATGTTACGGTGGCAATGTAACCTAAACAAATCCAATCCATAACGATTCCCAACAATCTTGAGGAAGCGTAGCACATGAAATATGTGGCAGTATGATCATTCTGGTACCTATAGAATTGTTCAGTGAACATGTTGGTGGCTCGAAACGATCGGATCAAAGCTAAACCATTCAAAGTGACCGTCATGTGATTGTACAGCGGACTTCGAGTAATTGCTTCGTAGCGTTTAACATCTCGGGCTTCAAAGGATCAAAGTAATCAAAAATGAAAGGATAATATCAAGCCATTTGTGTAATCACCTAGCACATTTGTGTGTGTGTGTGTGTGTGTTGAACACCTGCAATCATCTTACCTGTACGAATGTAGAGGGTTCTGATGATTATAATTAAAATTATCATCACAATGGCTGGAAATATAAGATACCATTGTGATAGGGCCACCACAATCACCGTGCCAATGACTTGTGTAACAATCTGTGTTTCCGAGAAGAATAAGATAGAAATAGCGAAATAGCGAAAATTGCGGATACACGAACAAGATAGGAAACGAACGAACGAGGAAACAGCACACATAGCTCAATGATATAGTAGTGCTAATAAAAATGATTGCTGAAGTACATAAAATACCAAATAAAATTACCAAGTTTAGATCGTATGCGGCCAATGGTAATTGTTCATCGATGATGCCAATATCTTTGGTGAAACGATTCAAAATGCGTCCTACAAAACGATGGTAATATAGAAATATGGTTTTGGGAGCCATGCCATTATTTTATTTACCTGTAGGAACATTATCAAAGAATGATATTGGTGCTCGCATCAAACAATAAAATATTCTATCATGCAAACGAATGGATGCAAGTATACACATGGCAAAGAATGTTGCCGAACGTATAACCATTCCGAAAAATTGTGCCAACACCAATACTGTATAGATGATGGCATTTTTATGTTCATCAGAGTGATCAGTTTCTTCATCTTCCATGGAACTCCTAGGAAAACCACAAAACCGGAAACAATAAATTGATGATTGAAAATGGCCGCCGTTGCCGCGATCGACCACAGAGTAATTAATTCAAAAACGAACCAATTAGCAAGCCATACATCATTATAATGGAACAGGAATTGTGATATGATTGTGGCCAAAATCATGGAGATCAGCAACACGGGTCCGGCACCGGCATTGATGTATTCTAAATAGATTCTGGAGCTAATCGAACCGCTTGATTTTAGTTCCTCTGCAATGGTCGGCTCAACGACATCATCACCAATTATGTCGGTGATCTTTGGATATCAATCAACAATGTAACAATGTAACATTGGGCCGGTGTAACACAACTTACCTCCGGAACGCCCATGGAAAATCGGCTATTAACCGATTCGGTACGATTTCTGATGGAAAATCTGCTTATATCCGAATCTTTACGTTCAGCAACAGGTTTCTTGATGATACCATTAGGGCTGCTTGAATGATGGTTGCATATTTGATTTTTGGTGTCATCAGATTTTTTGATCAATGTTGTTAGATTGATACCAGAGTTGATGATTCCATCATAGGTATCGAATGCCAATTGTTTACCATCTTGTAGTACCAGGATTTTCGATGCTTGCTTGATGAATTGCATTTGATGCGTGACCAACACCACCGTCTTTGATCTAAGATAGTTTGATATGCACCTTTCGAGCAATTGAATAAAAGAAGGAGAAGAAGAAAAGGAGAATTTTATAAAGTTGTTTTTCGTTTAGTTCTTTTCTTGGACATATTATATAATATTTAAATAATAAAACATTTTACATGTCCCGAAGAAGAAGACTTCGAAGCAAAAAAAAAATGGGAATTACTTTTCAAATATATGATTTGCCACTTCGGCATCCACGGCACTTAGCGGATCATCAAGCAGATAAATATCTGCATCATTATACAATGCTCTGTTGTGAATGGCGTGATGGTAAAAAAATAAGAATAAGAATAAGAAGCAGAAGAAAATGCTCTATTTGCTCGATATGATCGAATTTCAAGGTGGATTCGATTCAACCACCCGAACAACAGCTACAATGATCGTCGGTCAACCACCACGACCACCGTTCACGATCATCAAAATCACCACCACCACCACAATCATCATCATCATCATCATGAAATACAATACACACACGATTTATTTTTTTGATACCTGGCCAAAGTTAATCGTGCCTTTTGTCCGCCGCTCAACGACACGCCTCGTTCGCCGACCAATGTTTTGTCTCCGAATGGCAATTGTTGTAGATCTCGTTTCATGGCGCAAACTTCAATCACTTTTTGATATTTCATTTGATCGAATGGTTTACCGAATAGTATGTTTTGTAAAACGGTACCATTGAATGACCATGGTTCTTGTGATGCATAGGCGATCTCTCCTCTGACCACAATCATACCGGATATGATTTGGATTTCGTTCATCAACGACATTAAAAATGTACTCTGGATTAGATGATCATCCAGAATGGTCCATTAGGAAAAGTGAGCAAAGATGAGGGATACTCACTTACTTTTCCGGCGCCCACCGAACCAATAACCGCGATCAATTCACCTTTTTTCGCATTCATGCTAATCTTGCTCAACGATGGTTGTTTTTGGTCCTTTGCAATTCACACACACAAACAGAGAGTCAAACCAAAAGAGTTAGTATTTCCTGGCTTGCTTACCTTGCTCCAAACTGCATCCACTTGATCGACGGAAATGACCGATTGGTTGTTGCTGGGCGGTGTATCGGACTTGTTGTATCTTGAAGATTGATTTTCAACCTCATCCAGAAGCAAAAATGTTTGGATTCTTTTACAAGAAACCAACAGTTCGGATAGCAGTGCAATGGAATTGGGAAACAACCAGGTCATGGTATGGCGAACGGTGTTGACCACCGATAAAACCACAAACACTTTTTCCGAATTCAAAACATTCCCCTCAATCACATAAGCAATGAGCATGGCGAACACAATTATACGTCCCGAAACTAAGGATATGGAAATGTTCATGGCTCGTAAAAAGGTTGCATGGCGTATTTTGATCATTTCCCGTCTTGGTCGTACATACGACGACGTGTTGTTAAAAAATTCAGAAAATTATCATTTTCAAGCAAACGAAAAATTGAATTTCAAATTTCAAAAATGATATACCTTCGGGCGTCTGAAACAAGATTGGAGAAATGCTTCTCCCATGCATACATCTTGATCACAGCCATTCCTTTAATGATCTCCGAAATGATCCGGATTCTGGTGTCGGATAGCGCGGCAACTTTGGTGCGAACCTTTAAAAATATTCTACCATTAAAACTGTTGAACGGTATGAACAGGATCAGGATGACCAATCCGATCAGACAATATTCTTTGATGTACTTATAACAAATGTACATTCCGATACCGGTTTGTATTGGTGCCACAATCATATATGCACAAATGATGCAAAACTGTCCAATTAATGTTGATGATTGTAAATCAATTAATCTGTTTGAAACGACCAAGGCCCAAGGCCCACTTACTTCATCCAATCGACTGACATCGTTTGACATCAGATTCAAAATTTGGCCAACAGTGGTCTTTTTGAATGCTGAATTATGTAAACGAAGAGCTTTCTTGTACATCAACGTGCACCAGGCGACCCTGATTTTGATGGCCGTCCTCATTGCATTACAACATAATGGATGATGGCTTAATATATATAATCCGGAAGCAGCCACAACACCGGCAGCATTCAGACAGGCACTTTCATATTTGCTTGGATCAGGGTTGACGAAAAATTCAATCACTTTGGCCAACATCAATGGTTGAACATTGCGTAAGAATGCTTCTTGGAATAGGCACAGCATTAAACTGATCAACATTTGATTTCCGAACGATTTAACCGTGGCTCTTGTGAAGCTAGGATTCTTTTTCTTCAATTCTTCATTCCAATTTCTTCACCAAAAAATAAGAATATAAACGTGTGAAAAACAAAAGAGTTTCACCAAAAAAAAAAATAATCAATATTATCAATACTACAATACTTTTCAAGAATTTCGGTCAATTTGCCAGCATCGTAGTTGGTCGGGCTTTCGGTAATGTCGGTTAGTTTCAATTCATTTGTCAAACCTCGATAATAGTATCCAAGTGCCCAACTGTTGCGCATAAAAAATGAGAATCAAATCAATGCTAGATGAATCAACAGGTTGCTCGTGCCATTGAAATCATCTTACGTGCTATAGGCTTTGCTCAAAAAGTTGGCCTTTTCGAATTTGGATTCTTTATTGATTTTCTTTTCATCATACATCGTCGTTTCGGTTGATGTTTTCCTCTTTTCCTCTTGTTGGAAATTTAATTTTAGAAACAAACAACCTAATCAAAATTAGTTTCGGTTAGCGAATGGATGGATCATTAGCGAAAGGTTGGCTGCCAATGCAATGGGTGGGATTCAATTCAACCTAACCGCGAATGATCATCAACCACACACACCACACCACACACACAAACCTTGCCCTGTTATTTTATTGGTAAAGATAAATTGAAACAATTTTCCTCTTCTTGATTAGAAGAGGAAAATTGTACTGGGGTATAAAAATGGAACGATTATCGACATCATGATCATCATAATTGGCCGAAATGCCATAAAAATGTTGCTCACACAAATTATGCTCGATTTTGTTTGGTAAATAGATTATCACCCATGTTTAGGACAATTATATAAAATTGGATTTAGTATAATTTTGTAAAATAAAAACTAAACTCGTCTGGTATCTTTGTCCATGTTGGGATGTTCGGAAAGCCGATCCGTCAAACACTGCTGACAAAGCTGGCACAAAAACTGGCGACAATCAACAGATCAACAAAACACAGGAAAAAAACGAAAAAACATGCAGACAAAGACAAAGACACAGACACAGAAATGTGAAACGATGTCGCCAAGAAAACACGAACAAAAAAGAATTGAAGAAGAACACACACGGATACAATAAAAATTAATTTATTTGAATTATCATTGAATTTCGAGGTTATCCACACCACGTATGCATAAGCCAACATGCACACACATCCTATCCTATCCTATAACCATACGACTACACCATAGTCGAATGTTCTTTGTTCTTTTGAAGAAATGGTAAATTCGTCGCTAAATTTAGGTGAGAGAGGGAAAATTTCATAATTCTTTAACCTTAAAATTGTTTGCCTGATTTCAGCACCAGATGGCGCTGCTGAACATTTTTTGGGATTGTTTACAATTTTTCACAACTTCATCACTGGACCAATCAGAGAGAGGTATACACCTTCTTCTGCTGTTTATAGTGTGTCTCGTCATCGGGTCAAATCATCATATTTGACCAATTTGAAAAAGGAATACACCTCCTTCTGCTGTTAATAGTGTGTCTCGTCATTGTGACCAATCATCATTGGACCAATCAGAGAGAGAGAGAGGGATACACCTTCTTCTTCTTCTGTTTATAGTGCGTGCGCTTAAATGAGCTGCAGACAACGCGTATAAGAGAGACAAACGAAGTCGATTATCCGCATCAAATGCCACCAATATGCCACCGTTGATGATTTTTTGCTTCGTACCTAAAGCAAACGACTGAATCAACAGTCTTCTTTTTATTATATGAGCTGATCATTTTAGTAAAATATTGTTGCAATTTTTTATAACTTAATGATCAGCCTAATTGTCATCGTAAATTTAAACGAATTATCAACCACCGTTGGCCATCATAATGTTGCAATTGACAGACAAAACTAAAGGCATTTCCTCTGTTGTCGGTGGATTCTTGATCCATCTGATTCTGGGAACATTTTACACATTAGGAAATGTTAACACATATTTGACTTCATATTTGCGGGTTCATGTAGATCCCACCGTCACTTATGCATCATCGATCTGGATCAATGCTGCATTTTTACTGGGTCAAGGTACCCTGATGATGGTGGGAGGAATGTTGGAGAACAAAATCGGACCAAGGTTGGTTCCCAAAAAAAATAAAATAAAATAAAAGGAGGAGAATGGAATAAAAAAAATTGAAGCTAATAATGGATTTCCAACAATTTGCACCCGATCCCTTATCCTTAGGTTGACCTGTCTTATCGGATCGTTGATATTTAGGTAAAACAAAAGCAAGCAAAGAATATATAGATGTTCAGATTATGTAACTTCCGGTTCGGATTTTGTTAACAGTGTATCAGTAGGAATGACATACTACACCATCAATTATGGCTTCATATGGGTAGTGTTATCCTATGGATTCTTTTCAAGTCTTGGCGTCGGTATGGCCTACGTGGCACCGTTGGCGGCCGGAATGAAATGGTTTCCCAAACAAAAAGGATTTGTCAATGGTATCATCGTTGCTGGATATGGTCTTGGTGCATTGATTTTTACCTATGTGCAAACATCGTATTTGAATCCTTCGAATCTATCACCGAACGCTGATGGATATTTCACCGCTGAATCCATATTGTCCCGTGTACCATCATTGTTCTTGCTACTGTTCTGCATTTATTTGTTCATTCAATTGATCGGTTGTTGTTTGATTTTCACCCCACCAAGACAACCAAATGAGATAATTTTCGAGGAAGGTAGATTTTTATTGATCAGCTCGCCAGACGATGCCGAAACATTTGAAGCACCATCAGCAGTGGATCAAGATGAAATTGGCGCCAACAATGGTGGCGGTAATGCAAGCAGTTATAGCAGTTGTGAGGATCAAGATAATTTAGATTTAAGACCACCAACACAAATGGATCTTACCTATAAGCAAGCGATCAAGACCAGAGAATTCTTGTTGATGTGGATGATGTTCGCTTTTAGCACCCAAGCCGTTCAATTCGTCAACACCATGTACAAGGCTTTTGGTTCGCAATTCATTCCGGATGATCATTTTTTGGCATTCGTTGGTTCAATAGCATCAATATTCAATGCTGGTGGCCGTTTAGCTTGGGGCTATTTCTATGATAAAACATCATTCCGTACCTGTATCAATACATTATGTGGTCTGCTAACCATATTGATGTTCACATTCGAAGTGTCCAGTTATTATCAAAGCCGTACACTATTCTTCATTTGGGTGATCTCGATATTTTTCACATTTTCCGGTATATTCGTTATATTTCCAACCGCCACCGCACAGGTTTTCGGCCGTACGCATGCAGGCACAATTTATGGTTTTCTGTTCACCGCACCGGTATGTGTATCTATTGTTGAAGATCATGATTAAGTGTATTGGAATTAAATCAAACCAATATTATTCCATCATCATCATTCTAGGCTTCAGTTTCGCTGTGCGGAGCATTCCTGATTCAGATTATCCTCAAAAATTTTGGCTGGTTTGGATCATTTGCAATGATTTCGGCGTTTTCATCGCTCGGTAATTACGATTGGCGCTAACAATTATTTGCTAAAAATCTAATCTTGTTTCTTTATTCTTTTCCTCTCTTTGGACAGTGTTGATCTTGTTACTCTATTTCCCCAAGGACATCAGCCATTTACGTAACCGTGTGAATTTTACCTAGAAGCATTGGGGGGGTTGTTTCTAGTCATCTAGATTTGATTAAATTTCTCTGTTCTGTTTTTTGTTCTGTTTCGTTAATTATTATTGTTTTGTTTTGTTTTGTTTTTTTTCAAATTTTCAAATCAAACCATGTTGGTTGTAATACAACCTCGTCGTTTTTTAATCCAAAAAAATCATCCTCCTTGTGGTCATAATAAAAAATAATTAATCAAAAGGCCCTTTTTTGGTTGCTTGCGCACTGATCTTTGCGCCAGGAAGGCCGGCTCTTGCCCACTCCTGCTATAAACTATGCACATGTCGTGGTGCATGTTTGACGCCTATAACGAACGAGTTTTCCCCTCTAATTGGTTCATTGCGATGATTTGAACTAATGACCAGACACACTACAAGCAAGAGAAGAAGGCGTGTTCCTCTCTCTCTCTGATTGGTTCAATGTGATTTACCCTTTGCCTGAGCATTAGGAAACCTCCTTGCAATAATGTTAATTGAAACAAAAGCACACTTTAAACACTATAAACATCACTATAAACAGTAGAAGAAGCTGTATTCCTTTCTCTGATTGGTCCACCAGTGATGATTTGAACTGATGACAAGACACACTATAACCAATAGAAGAAGGTGTATTCCTTTTTCTGATTGGCTCAATGCAATGTGAATTTACCCTGCGTGAGCTTGAAGAAACCTCCTCTCAATAATAATGTTAATGGAAAAAAGCACACATTTAAAACTTGGAAAACCACTGTTGTTCTGATGTCAAACAAGCAGACTTGTCCGAGTGGTTAAGGAGAAAGATTAGAAATCTTTTGGGCTCTGCCCGCGCAGGTTCGAATCCTGCAGTCTGCGAAAATTTATTTTTTCGATTTTTTTTCAAACAATTCGGAAATTTTTGGCAAGGAAATAATTTTCGGTACACTTAGAACGATGATAGTTTATTGAAAAAGCATCTAAAAGCTTCGGAAAGCTTAATCAACACGGCATTGAAACTTTGAACCAAATCCAAATCGGATTTTCGCATAGCAGTGACCCCGAAAAAAATTTTCGTTCGATTTTGTTTATTTATGATAAACCAAAATCCAAAATATCAATCCCCAACAACATTTACTTTGGTTTTGGATAATGGAAGATAATGGAAGTTGTTGTTGTTGTTCGGATTCGATTGATTTGTGATTACACTGGCATTGGCTTATTGTGTAGTGTGAAAAACCTTCATTTCGTAGGGGAAATTCATTTCCCTAACGAAAGCCTAATCCTGTGTGCGGCGGAACAAACCGTAGCAAAACAATGTGGTCGATCAATTGGTGTTTGGTTTTGTTGGCCACATTTTTATTCTTGTTGTTGGATCGTTCCAATATTCAATCAGCTTCACTGGATCATGATGATGATCATGAATTATTATTGGTTCAATTCGTATTCAGACACGGTGATCGAACGCCATTGAGATTGTATAATAATGATCCCTATAAACGTAGCGATTTCAAAGAGGGTCTTGGTGAATTGACCAAAAAAGGGAAGGAGAGGATGTTCCGGTTGGGTCAAGCGCTGAAAAAACGATACCAATCGTATTTGGGTATGTGTGTTTGAGCAGCTCAAAGATCTGATTCGATCATAATCATAATCCATTCTGTAGACGATGTTCAAGTTAGATTCGTCCATGCTCGAAGTTCCCAGCGAAGACGGTGTTTAGAGAGCTGTGCGCTGGTTTTAGCCGGAATGTTTCCGCCCCGACAAAACGAAATCTGGAAACAAGATGAACAAGATGGTGAAGAATCATCCTTGAACAACAACATTGCCAAAGTTTGGCAACCGATCGCCATAAATACTATGGAAACATCCAGAGATAGGCTTCTGTATCCGGAGGCGGAATGTTTCGAGGCGTTCCGCCAGGAAAATCTGGTCAGTGATTCGCCAAAAGTGAAGAATTTCCTGGAGGACCAGGAGAACTTCATCGAAAGATTGGAGCAATATACTGGCACAAATTTTTCATCATGGCTAGAGATTGGCTATCTTCATAACACGTTGACGGTGGAAAGGGAATATTTTGGTTCGGAATTCCAGGAACCCGAATGGATCGATCAATTGGGTTCGTTTTCAAGAAAGTTCTATTTTCAATTTTAGAATTTTAGAAGTTTGAATTCCCCCTTTCCCTAAAGCTAACGACACGATGGAAAGATTGGAAAAATTTCATGATTTAGAATTTTCCGTGTTTCATTCATCGGAAACATTTTTGAGACTTCGTGCCGGATCATTGTTGAAACAATTGATAATCAACATGAACAAAACATTGGAAAGTGATCAAAAAGGCGGACAAAAAAACGAGAAACATGTCTATTTGTTTAGCACACACGATACATTGTTAGGATATGTTCTTTCCGCTTTGGGCTCAACAATCGGCCAGGCAAGCTATGGTAGTGGATTGATAATTGAATTATTGAAGGATTCCAATCAACTTCCCTATGTTCGAATGTTTTACGTAAATGGTACCAATAATTTCAGCACAGAATTGCTAACATTGCAAAAAATCAACGAGATGAACAATTGTGATGATCATTGTGTTTGGGATTGTGGTGAATATTGTCCACACGAGGAATTCGTACGAATGTTACGCGATTATCTACCCGATGATATTGATCAAGAATGTAATGTTAGGCCATGATTTGGCCAACAAACAAAAAAACTAACAAACCATTTCCGGAAACAAGTTCGACAAGTGTTTCCAACAACAATGGTTTTTTTAGAACAGTGAATGGTTCGAAAACAGTGCCGGTAATCAAATCAAGAATGTTGGCAAACAATGTTCACCAAAATGCATATAAAAACGTTGCCCTTTTACCAGGATATTCGTAAATTTTTTTGTGTTTGCTTGTTTCCGTTTCGAAAATAAACGAAATTTTATCAATCAATATTAATTTTTGATATATTTAGTTTTTGATTGTGGTTTTTTTTTCTCTCTCTCTCTCACTCAATCACTCACTCTTTCTCTCGATCCATCTCTGTGAAAACGAACATCACTTCCGTTACTGTTTATTCTTAAAATAATAAGAAGAATAAGAAGAAGAAGAAAAAGAAAACAAGAATTATGTCATTGTCAATGGCTGCTTACAAAAGAGGACGGTTTGATTTGTTCGCCAACAAACCGGAAGCTGGTCAAGCCGGACAACAAATAGTTATCCTAAGCAATCATTTTGTTGTTTCCTATGATTGTAACAAATCCATCTATTCATATTATGTTAATATAAATCAGATTGGACAACATAACCATCATCATAATCATCATCATAATAATAATAATCATAAAACATTCAAGAATGAACAATTATTTCGTTCGGTCATAAAACGTTTGATCGAGAATAATTGTCAACCGGGTAACATATTCAACAATATTCATTGTATCTATGATGGTGCTTCCTGTATGTTTACCACTGAACGGTTGCCGATCATTGAAGATAAGATGGTTAAATTCCGTGTTACATTGCCTAACAAAGAGATCTATACCAATGAGTTTGAGGTTTGCATCAAAATGGTCAAATTGGTTTCATATCAATCGATTAAAGATTTTTACCAAAATCCGGTTAATGATGCACATATTGAAGCCATACGTTCCATCAATCTGGTTGTTCGGCATTTGTTCATGAACACCAGATTTTTGGTTGGCCGTTCCAGTTTTCATTTGAGCTCCGATCAAGATGAACGAAGCAGCATTTCATCATTGAAGGAAATTTCCTACGGAATCTTTTCCTCGGTACAAGGTTGCCTATCAGGATTGCAGCTCATCCTGGATCGTTCCTGTACACCGTTCATGAAACCATTGTCCATTGATGAAGCTATCCGTATCTTTCTGAAAGAATGCGGTAATCAAAGATGGAATGAGACCAACAAGAAAAGAATGGAGAACATAATTCGAGATTATTACTTTGAAGTGACCAATTTGCAACGTAGCCGCCGTTATAAAATCGGTGGCCTTACATTGGAACCGGCCACCAAAGTTATGTTCACATCCAATGATCAAACGATTAGTGTGGCGGAATATTTTCGCAAAACATATTTCCCGTTACGTTGGCCGGATCTTCCTTGTGTGAAAGTTAAACGATCCAGAAATGATTTCATCTATTTTCCGGCCGAAGTTTGCAAGATTGTGCCCGATCAGAAAACGAAAAAATTGACCACTAAAGAGAAAGCGGATTTGATCAGAAATGCGGCCAGCGTGAATCCTAGCGAACGTTTCGATGTGATACAAGCCAGTGCTTTTGAATTGATCGAAAGCGACCGCAAGCACAACTATCTGCGAGAATTCGGCGTGAACATTGCCACGCAACCGGTGGCTGTCAAGGCTCGTGTTTTGGAAGTGCCCAAATTGTTGGAAGGTGATAATAAAGAAGTTAAACCGGTCAATGGTAAATGGCGGATCAACAAGTTTTTCAAGGCGGTCAATTTGAGCCGATGGATTTTGATATTGATGGCTCGCCTGGATGATTCCACCATTGATCGTTTCCTGGACACATTGATTCGCCATGGTGAACAGCTTGGTATGGAGATCAAACATCCGGTGAAGATCCACTACAACTTCGATATCAAAGATATATCGAACTTTTTCCACAAACTCAAACAATCCTATTCGGACAATATTGATCTGTTCCTGTTTCTTGGCTGCGATTCGGAAATCCAATACAATGCCATCAAAAAATGTGGCGATATTGATTTCAGCGTACCAACACAATGTATGCGTCAAACTAATGTGTTCCGGTTCAATCAATCCATTGCGGTGAACGTTTTGCAGAAGATCAACACCAAATTGGGCGGCATCAATGTCGGATTGGATTGTGAAAAGATGCCATTGTTTTTGAAGGACAATTGTAACAACACATTGGTGGTGGGCGTTGATGTTGCACATCCATCTCCAACCGAAAAGAATTGTCCTTCGGTAGCAGCTTTGGTGGGCAACAGTGATGGTACTTTCACCCAGTATACATCCTCGGTCAAGATACAGAAGTTTTTCCGCCAGGAAATCATCCAAGAATTGGATCAAATGTTGTTGGAAGTTTTGAAAACTTATGAAAACAATACCGGAAAGCTACCGGATAGAATCATTTTCTATCGGGACGGTGTTAGCGAAGGCCAATTTCGTGTGGTCTACGATGAAGAAGTTCACTTGATCAAGGAAAGTTTGGCCAAATTTCGCCCTGGCTATAAGGTCAAGCTGACTTTTGTGATCGTCCAAAAGCGTCACCACACCAGATTCTTGCCGGACAACAGCAAAGATGGTGTTGGAAAGAATTGCAATGTTCCACCAGGAACCGTGGTGGATACGCATGTTGTACATCCCAGACATTTTGATTTCTATCTCTGTTCACATGCCGGAATCCAGGGAACTTCACGCCCATCACATTATTGCGGTAATGAAACTCACACTCACCCTCCCACTTAATATGTTTCTAATTTCTAATTGTTTCTTAATTTGTTATTATTGTGCCCCTATAGTTTTGATTGACGAGAATGATATGACCGCCGATCAAATCCAAGATTTGACCAATGTTCTGTGCCATCTTTATGCTCGATGTTCAAGATCCATTTCTATACCGACACCGGTTTTCTATGCACATCTTGCAGCGTTCCGTGCCCGTGCACACACTCAAGCCTCAACATATCTGTTTAGCATGGTGGACCATGATAATAAGATGAAAATGGATTATTTTTCCGGAAATTCCGGCAACAATTCCAATAATGGCGGCGGTATGGGCGGAAATTGCGGTAATGGTGGCAGCCGTATTCACTATACCAAACATCGTGTTCCGTGTTTGGATAATTTTGATAATTATATTGAAATGACACCAAAAATGAGATCTTCAATGTATTTTTGTTAGGTTTTTTGTACCCACAGTATTAAACTTTCTTTTTTCATGAATGTTTTATTCAACCAAAACTAGCTTAAAATAATTTCATTTTAAATAGTAATAAAAAAAGCCGCCTGAATTTTCAAATTATTTCGTAACGCTCTTTATGAACAGAACATTTGACTGCTTGGCGAGCGCCCTCATTGTGTTGGTGTTTTCCACGTGAAGCTCTTGTGTCTTTGTTGTTGATAAATTATCGCTTAAATTGGGAACGATGGCCGATGAACTTCGAACAACGATTCCGCCTGACATCCGCCAATTAAGAGCTTGTCTGCTTTGTTCAATGGTCAAGGTATTTTTGCAAAAATCTCCCAATTTCGAAAATTTGTTTACATTATCATTGTTGTTGTTGTGTTTAGGCTTTTGAACAATTTGAATTTTTCGGATGCGATAATTGTGAAGATTATTTGGGAATGAAGAATAATCGCGAAATGGTCTATGATTGCACCTCCAGTAGTTTTGATGGGTATTCCGATGGCCTGCGGAATTCTGATTCTGATTCTAAATCGATTGTTTTTTTTTCAGTTTGATAGCGTTGACCAATCCTGAAGATAGTTGGGTGGCCAAATGGCAAAAAATTAGCCGAAAATCCATTGGAATCTATGCCATCAATGTATCCGGTCGATTACCTCCCGGTATCGTACGAGAATTGAAGAATCGTGGCGTTATCTATCGTTCCAGAGATCGTGCTTCGAATAATTGACACATTTAGATTTTATTTTTTTAAAATAACTTTTAATTGTTATTGCAATTTCATTTTCTCATTTTCATTGTACTAAATCATTGTGCACTTTTCAAATAAATTTCGCTTTTGAAAAAAAATCTAAATTTTTTCACATTTTATCGGTGATTTTTTCGGTAAAAACACCTTCCGAAACGACCATTTCGATCGGATGTCTACTGGTCACTTTTTCATTGCTAACCAAACGTACACGATTTCCCACAGCCACCATGGCTTCGATTTTATAATCATCATTTTTAAGATTGATCATTTTGGCCACTTTTTCCTTATCAAAACCGGACATTGGATGGACAACCAAACCACGAGCTGTACCTTCCAATGCCATGGACATCCATGCTGCACCAGTATCGAACGTATGCGATTCTACCGGTTTCTTTTCACCTTTGTGCATTTGATATCTATTGGACAAGATCACTACCAATGCGCCGGCATTTTTGGCCCATTTTTGATTGGCCGGAACCAATGCATCCACGAATCGATCCCAATATGGGCCATCTCTAAGCGCATAAATGAATCTCCATGTTTGAGTGTTGTAGTATGATGGCGCCCAACGTGCCGCCTCAAACATCGACATCAATGCACCGTATTGTATTGGCAAACCATTCATCTCTCTTAACGATCTTCTGGCCAGGATCATTGGATGAACCGGATATTGGACTTGTCGGTTCTATTCATTCCAAAATAGAGAGAGAAAGTTAGATTATCACCAGGGAAAACACTTTGAAACTGATCGATGCTTACATTCATGGCATGCACATCGTAATGGTAGACACCGAATCTGCCATTGCGAAGATATTGTGCTATCGAATCAAAACGATAATCAATCAATAAAAAAAATCAAAGTCAAAGTCAGATTCTCACCTTCTTGGCTAAGTGGCACAAGAAGAACCAGGTAGAGTATGATCATTCTAAACATTTTGTGAAACAAATATTGAAACAGATTCTTAGTCGCGAATCGATTGAATTGGCACTGGTTAAAAAATTTAAATAAATTCAACTAACGACGACGATGATGATGATCCTCGATTGTCAGGACAACAATGGCAAGTGTTTGGGAGATTATATTCGAAGCGAAAAGCTCCTGGAATAATAATAAAAAAATTGAGGAATCAGAAATGGTGAATTTTCGCTGTTGGAGGGCAATATCTATTTCTGTTTTTTGCTCTTTTGTGGTAATTCAAATTTGTCTTGCGTCATTAAGAAATTATCGTTGGACTATTGTTAGTAGATGCGGGAGTACCACCAATAATAAAGTGGAAAAAAAATTTAATCCACAATTATGATAGTTTTCTGGTAGTCCCAAAACGCACACCACACACACGTATCCAATTCGGCAAAGAAGAAGCACAAAATAGCTTCCAAAAAAGAGAGAAGAATTTAAGCATTAAATTCAACATTTTCTTAAATATAAATTTTTTTCTTTGCTGAAAATTATCTTTCCGCCTTTATTTTTAGCCATTTACTTTCAATGTTCGCCTCGTTTCCTAGGCAACTGAAATGAAAAGATCATCATCAATTCAATCACCATCGAAGAATAAGAGAAAGAGACAGAGAGAGAGAGACGGAGATAGGAGAACAAAATTTAAGGTATTGAAAGAGTATAATGCCATCAAGAGTAAAATGATGTTTCACACGCGATATAACCACCACCATCAACCAATCCACCGATGGTTTTACCTTGAAAAATGACGAAAAACAAAGATTGTGTGTTTCTACTTCCATATTAAATTTTCAAAATTTTTCCCTCACTCATTATCTCTTATTATTTCCCAGAAGCTTGATTGAAGAAAGCAAAAAAATTTATTTTGATGGCATCGAGATATATCTGGCCATTCCCCCCCCCTTAGCTAGCTCGTGGTCGGGAACGATCAAGAACATTCGAAGAAGAAAGTGTAACAAACAAGAATAACTTCTTCTCAATGCGACAAACACACACGCACAGACACGCCTTGATTCACAATGATGACCATCACATCATGGATCATCTTCCAGCGAATCCATTAAAGGGTTCATTAGAACCATCACGGATCAAAAAACCAAACAATACAAATTTGCATGAATGATGGGCAACATATTTTGGATTTTTTTTTCGTCGTTGTTGTTGAAAGTTCGAGTTGAAATCAATGGATTTCACGTTTGAAATCACCAACGTGGTTCTGTTTTTTTTTTGGCCACCATCAATCACCAACACATCGACGAATAGCATCGGAACAATCAAACTGTCAATGGACACACAGACACAGCCAAAAAGAGAGAGAGAATTTAAATAAATTTGAATTTCTATTGGTTTTTCCATTACGGTGGTAGTGGTGATGATGGTCATTATCATCATCACCCAGCCATAAGGACACATAATGAGGAATTGCATCAACGATGGTCATCAAACCGTTGACCGCCGTCGTGTTCGCGCATATATTTTTGAACATTTAATTAGCATTGCTATTTGGCAAACAAAAAAAAATTAATTAACAAAGTTAGCAAACGTGGTGACGCCAGATTTATGGCGCGAATTTCAAAATTCGGGCCGAATTCAATACGAATAACTTCGAAATTCGAAAGCATTTGGAAAGTTCGTTTTTTTCTGTTTGAGAGTTGTATTTTTGGATTGTTGAAAAGAATTGAAAATGCGGTGGCAAACAAAAATGGGCAGCATTTATGCATATGAATTTCCAAACGAATTCTTGAACCAAGAGATCATTTTTGTTTGTTGTTCGGGCAAAATCATCAATATTCATAAAAATTATTGCTAATTGGAACTTGCACCTTAAAAGGGAAAAGTAACAAAAACACCGACAACGCCCAGATAAAGAGATTCAGAATAATTGTACTTGTCCAGAAAACAGGAAAAAATAAATCATGGCCTTTTGTAATTCAATCATATCGACCATTCCCTGGATAGTAGCTTTCATTATATTGATAGCTCCATTCTTGTTGTAAGTATTCAACCGAAATTGGATCGGGATTACGCCTAACCATATTCTCATCCAAAATGTAATGAATTTGCAATTCGTTTTTCCCCAAAAAAGATATTCAATCAATTTGTCGATATTCGATAGGAGCGAATTTTATCCATTTTTACCATTCATCAGCGATCTAGGCATCAAACCACCAGGTTCATCAATGCTATCCATGTTTCTGGGCTTAACCGCGCTCATATTGGTTTTGTTCATATTGTTCCGGTATAAATTCACCAGAGAACTTTTAGCAAAATATCCTAATCCTGCCCATCCAACATATCCATTTTATTCGTTGATCACATTCACCTTGTTCACCGCCGGTATTGTGATGATCGGTTCGTTCAGGAACGTTGAATCCCGGTTCACCCAGATAGTGCATACACTGGTAGCAATGATGACCTTCTCCGTATATTTGTTGGATGTATTTTTGGAGATCAAAATCCACGAATCAATATCGAAACAAAAATATATCGTTAAAATAAGAACGTTTATCCTCTATTTTGCATCATTCTTCGCCACTGTATTCATTCCGACCGCTGCGGCATCATTTGTGTTTTATCCGAAAGCATTTTTTAATGAAACACTTCGTTTAGCTTGGAACCCGAAAGATCATGGATGGTTGTGTCATGTGATATCCACTTTCTGCGAATGGGTGGTTCTTTTAACGATTGCACCATTTATATTGACTTATATACCAATGTTTAACAAGACAAAAGTTTCAAAACCAAAATCACATAGTCGAAGTCGCCGATTATTTAGCTCCAGCAGAACCGAAAATAGCCGTGCTGGAGAAGAGAATAATAATTAAAACAAACTAACTAACAAAAACAACCTCGCAAAATCGATGTTTAATTTTTTTTGCCGTTTCCTAAAGCCAGCCATCATCATGCATAGAATCCAAAGAAAAAGGTTGCTATGGCCGCCACCATGATGGCCAGCCAATTCAACAGGTGTGAATACTTTGGATCACCTTTGGCCGCTTGCGCATGCATCACAGCTAGATCATTTTGGTCAAATACAATGTTGATTCGATTCGGATACTGGTCATCATTGCTGTGGATTGAATTGTTATTTTGTTGATCAGCTTGTTCGTCGCCATCGTTGTTGGCAAAGCAGATTATCATCAGAAACTTCCGTATCCGATTCGTTTCATCCGTCTTCATCGGCTTGATATTGGATTGACTTGATGGTCTCGGATCGACATCTTCGTGTTCTTCGCGTACTCTTTGGCTGTATCTAGTGGCGAATGTTAATCTGTATAGCTAAATAATGAAAACCAAAAGAGCTGGATGAACTAAAATAATCCACACGCGCATGCTTACGTATTCCGGAAGGACTTCCGCGGTCATCAAACTGATCACCATTGCCAAAATGATGGAGAAGCAGAACAGAAACAATCCAAAATGAAGATAGTGTACTTTGGCCAAAATCCAAGGTCTCGTATCCTGTTCCAAAGATCCACATTCAGGCCCGGTTATGGTAAACTCTAGGATAAACTGAGTCAAACCGATCATCAAGCCGATGACCAAAGACCAGAACGCTGCCGGTTCGGTGATTCTGGACCAAAACACCGCCAAAACATAGACAGCACAAAGCGGCGGTGAAAGATACGAGGTTACACTTTGAATATACGGAAACAATTGACTATTCTGAGCGGTTTGGATCACCGGAACCCAGGCTATGCTGATGATGATCAACACTACCACAAAACATCTTCCGGCGATGATTTGTTCGATTTCTTTTGCTTGTTTCCTGAATCTTAAATAAATATCAATGATGAATATGGTCGATGCACTGTTGAAAATGGATGTCAAAGAACTCATCAATGCTGCTATGATAACGCTGAACATCAATCCAATGGCACCTTGAAGAGGAACGTTTTTTTCTTCTTGTTAAACGTTTTGTTCGCAGCGTTAATCAGCTTACCTGTTGGCATCAGTCGCAATATCAGATATGGATAAGCTAAATTAGTACATCCTGAATGACTTTGGCAAACTCCTTCACAGTAATCCGGATTGGAACAACCGATTTGATCTAGGAATGATTGAAAAATTATCCCATGGCAGCGTGAGAACCAAATTGATTTGAATTAAACCAACACACATGTACACACACACCTGGCCATAATACTCTGGCGGCCATTCCGGGCATAACCAACAGATACATTGGCAACAATTTGATCATACTGGCCATTAAACAACCGGCTTTGGCGTGGGTCAAATTCTTGGCGGACAAAGCTCGTTGTACGATCACTTGATCGGTACACCAATACCAAACACAAGAGACAAATATACCCAACAAACCAAGCCATGGTATCTCTTGATCACCGATAGGCCTGAACATATGCAAATAATATTCGGTTATTTGGCTGCACGAAACACAAGTATTGTTCGGTATCGATGCATTGCAACCATTCTCAAACGATTGGCTTTCAATTTTGCTGGGCAGGCCTAATTCACGGAAATTGGTGGTCAAATTTTCGTATCCTCCGACAGCAGCGATACCTGTTGATCATTTTTGAAAGTATTCAAATTCAAATCCGGTTAACCATTTTTGTTTTGTTTGTTTTTTGGTACAACCACTAAACTTTTGATGGACAAGAAGATTGCGCCCAACAACATCAACAGTGTTTGAATGGAATCGGTCCAAATCACAGCGGTCAGGCCACCGATTATGGTGAACAAAGCAGATATTACGATCAATATGATTGAACAGATCAGGATGTTGTCGATTTTCAACAATAATCGAATGAATACTGCACCAGCAAACAGGCTTGCCTACCGGTTGAACCAAAGAATCCAACAATAAACCAGCGGGGAGCCGGGAGTTTACCAAGGAATCTTACCGAAATTTTAGTGAATATATACAGGATCAAGGTCAAAATTGAAAGATACACCCGGATCCGTTGGCCACCGAATCTTTTCTGTATATATTCAGGCATAGTGCTTATGTTGGATGCTAAATATACTGGCATGAAATACCATCCCAATATCAATATGGTGTACATTGCAACATATTCAAAAGCTGCTATGCCCACACCGGAACTGGCACCGGATCCGGCCAATCCCATAAAGTGTTCCGATCCAATATTGCTGGAAAATATGGAAGCACCAACCTTGAATTGATAGTGATAGTGATAATCAACGTTCATGTTAATAATCAATTAATTGAATAATTAATTGTTGATTGTACCAATATCCAGTGCATTTTTCTGCCGGCCAAAAAGTATCCATCCACGGTGTTTTGATTGTTGGTTCTTGCCGACTGTAATGATCAAGTAATGCTTGGATCAGTGGTTGGATTTTCAAAATTGGCCAACAAAGGTGCGCAACAAGTGCATTACCCAGATGCCCAAAGCAATGATGATTATGAAATAAATCACAATGGTTAGATAATCGATCCAATTGATCGGAACAAAAGTATCCTCATCATCACGGTAATGAGCCGCAAACGAATTAAAATGATAATCATCATCAACATTATGTCGCCCATCATGATCACCTTGCACCAACAAGTTATTGATCAATGGTAACATTCGTAAATACTTTTCCATTGGGAAGAAAGGATAATCTAAACTGCTTGTACACGAGTTTCAAATAATAAGTAGTAAGTAAATCTGACAATGATCCTTGTGATATATCTTTTTTGAAAATATTCCCTGTCCTACGGTAAAGGATATCATCACCATCCTTCTGGATATCAGGGATGCCCAACCATTTTCAATCTGAAAGCCTAATCCGCCAAAAAAAATTTGAGAGCTTTAGCGCATTGTCCATGTTCGATCACTAACAGTAAGGCGTTCATATTGTATCGCGCAGCTCTTTGGTTCGATTTTTGGTTGACGCCTCCAATCACTGCTATACATGATACCAATACCAATAGCTGCTCTCACCATGAAGAGTCCAGCCAAGGTCGAAATCAAATGGTAACGAAGAGAAGGGTAGAAAGCTATGAGGATTAAGATCGAAGGCTCGTCCTTCTTAAGCTCTTTGCTTTAGCTGTTTGCTTTTTGGTTGACGCCTTCAATCACTGCTATATATACACGATATCAAAGCCACCAATCGCTGCTTTCATCCTAAGAAAAGTCCAGTTCAATCAAGGTCAAAATCAAATGGCAACGAAGAGAAGGGCAAGAGAAAGCTAGGAAGCTTGAGAACACTTAGGCTCGTCCCTCCGTTCGTTCTTTCTCTTAATCTTGGCCGTTCTGAGGAGGCGGTTCAATTCGGGGGTTTGCGTGCTGTGCGTGAAAAAACTGCACAATATAGGTTGGGCATCCCTGTATCCTTAAATCACAACCTTAAAATATGGCGGCTCATAATGTTGGGATCATAATAATTATTATAAAAATTATTATTGTTATCAAAGATAATTTAGATGTAATTGTGTGGTCCAAAGCATGAAAGCATATTCCCTTGTTTACGGGGAGACACGTTTTGGAACACACCACACACCATAAAACAACCATGGAAAGATCAAAGTTTTAGTTTTCGCCAGTTTTATCACTTCTTTAGCAATTTTATTAGCAAAATAAAAAAATTAGCAATAATCATAGTCGTCGTTTCAAAATTCTCCCGGAAAAAATCAAGCGTTTAGTTAGATTGCACAGGAGAAAATCTTTCAAAAAATCCAAAAAAAAATTAAAATGTATCGTCCAAAGTGAAGACAGATTTATCACACACCACTATGCGATCTATATAATAATAATGATTATGATGATGATGATGGATATCATTGAATAATCAATCTTGTTCTTGATCTGAGAATCGTCATCAAGGTGTCGTCGTTCCAATTTTGCATTTCCAGGTAAATCATCATGAAGCTACCTTGGTTTGGCTGCTGCTGTTGTTGTTGTTATTATTGATAATGTTGTTGTTGTTGTTATTATGGTTATTATTGATCTCCGTGCCCTTTTGGTTGGTATTGTTGGGCAGTTGTCTGCCATGAAAATTATCCATAAATTCGAATCCTCCGATGAAATCATAGACGGGCAACACGCATTTAAGTGGTAAAATATTGGTCATTGCCAATAAAAATCGAAAATATCCAGGAATGAACACCTCCGGTGTTTCCAACAATATTTCGTCCACAATCGAATCGGCAACGTATTCTGGTTGCAAAAATGAAAACACTCCAGTATCAACACCGGAAAACATTCCGGTTGTGATGAAATATGGCTTTACGATCGTGGTCTTGATCACTTGATCCAGATCAGCTTTGGCCAATTCCATTCGTAGGGAAAAATCCATACCAACATTGGCATATTTGGAAGCACAATAATCGGCCAATGAACAAACACCAATGTGGCCGGCACATGAAGCAATGGTAACGATATGTCCCTTTTTACGTTTAATCATTTCAGGTAGAAATGCTTTGATTATATAAAAATGTGATAATACATTCACTTTGAATGTCAATTCGATCCGGGAATCGGGAATATCCAGAAAATTGTCTCCACTGACCACACCAGCATTGTTGATTAGAATGTCCACTGGACCGATTTCTTGTTTGACTTTTTCGGCCAGTTTATAAATTGCCTCCGAATCGCTTATATCCACTTTGAACGTATATAAATCTTTCACATTCAAATTCTCTTCTTCAGCCATTTTTTCAGTTGTTTTCAAGCCATCCTCGTTAATATCCCATACGATCACTTTGCTGCCTAATTTCAAAAATTTGAGAACCATCAATTGGCCGATACCACTGCCGCCACCTGTTATCAGAATTATTTGATTTTTCACATCTTTTCTTTTCAAAAATGCTTTTGGCACGAACATCAACAATAAGGACTGTAGCACATAATAAACCACTTGTAGTGCGGTCATAAGACGATTCGATGTCTTTTTGGTGGCAATGGATTTTTGAACCATTTTGTTTAAACGAAAAGCGAAAGTTTTCTTTGGAAAATGGATGAAGAATCTGTATAAATCGAGTACAACCAAAACAAAAAGAAAAAGAGAGAGAAAATGATTAGCAAAACTGTTACAAACATGGAAACTCTGAAATTTTTGTTTACGAAGTTCGGGTTGCGGTTGATAATATTGTCGCGTGAAAATATGAACCCGAAAATCAGATCGATTTCTTAGTTATCGTCGTAGTTTTTTCGCTGGAAATGCTAGGCTATGTTACATGCACTGCGGGTAAAAGAGCTGCAGCCGAAAGCGATATTTATGCTACTATCAAAGGAAAATGTTCTTCATTGATTATTAATGCTTAGACCGTAAATATGTAATCGAAAGATTTATGGACCCATCAAAGGTTGATAGAATCAAAGAATCACCTTTTTGCTGAAATCATAAAAAGCAAACAAGCAAGAATGATGCTGGAAAATATTAAAAAAAAACAAGCTAAGATCATCAAGTTCTAAGAAACTAAAAGTACAACTATTAAGAGGTCCTCGAATCAAAATTAGAAAGAAAGGAAAAAACAACTACAACGACAGAAAAAAACAATTTGCAATCGGCAATATTATAATAATAATAATTTAACGTCATTTCAAATGCTACCAATGACAGGTACAAGCAAATATCCCCACTTAAATCACTTGGTAAAGAGGTGGTCATTGATCACGAATCGAACGATAGATTGATTCGTGATGTAACCATGGATGATTGACCACCAACAACACATTGTCTACAACGTTAGCATGGCTGTAAAAAAGACGCTATTCTACAAAGACGATGATCAACGACCGAAATCTAACCTTGGCAAAGAGAAAATAAAATTGCCTAAAAACAAAAGGAAACATTCAGATTTCGATTGATTTCAGAATGTCGCCATGTTGGATTTAAACAGTGCACTAAATATGTTTGATAGATTGATGCTCACCGTAAATTGTTCGGGACAAATGCTGCTTGATGGTGGGGGTTTTGGCGTTCAGTTTGTAGGTTGTTGTATCACGAATTGTGGTAAAATAAAATCAAAGGCTTGTGGCTTGCAGAAACGAACACACGAAAAAACAGGGAAAAGTAATTGTGCGGAAGAAGTTGCCGAAACGAAATTGTGTTTGGTAATGAGGACCAATGTGGATTTTGAAGCAATATAAATAGTTGGTCGATTCGGCGGTGCTTGCATACCACCAATCGCACAAGAAGATATGACCAACAACAATCCGAACACGTATGTAGAGCTAAAGGGAAAGCGAGGCGGAGGCCGAATACCAGTACCGTATGCGATAAAACCAAATCAAACCAAACCAACCAACCAATACACGTTGTGGAAAAGAAAAAGTATTATTTCCTTGATTACGGACACATATCAGCTATGTGTGTTGTGGTCACACACACTTTTGGTACTGGTTCCAGTACCTGGAATGATTCACCAAGATTAGTCGTCTAAGCGCTTTCGACAAACCAAACACAATCTGTTCGTCTTTGTTGCAGAATCAAAGGATAACTAATGGCAGCCAAATGAGAACGATGAACGACGAACGATGAAGACCAAGAAGAAGAAGACGAAGAAGAAGATATGTTCGAGATTCGACAATTAGAGAATCTGCGAATCGTTTGGTGGTAGCATGATGATGATGTGTGCTCGAGGACCAATCATCAACCACAGAAGCTTCGAATAAATTTCATCCAAGGCCAAACATATATTAAGATGATATTTTTTTTTTTAAAGCAACATCTCTTCACACTTGGTTTGCCATTAGGCTTCTGCTTTACTACGACTTTACGATTAGGATCTTTGAGATTTCCATCCTCGTGATTAGATTCGTTTTTTTTCTATTTGGAAGGAATATATTCGAAATTCCAAACCTAAAAGGATGGCCTCGAATGTTGTTGGAGGTTTTTTTATATTGGTGGCAGAAGATTGGTGATTGTTTTCCATCAGAAATTCACCATCTCTAACATCTTCATCATCATCATCATGGTGGCCATCCGTGGCAACAATCCTTTGGATCCGTCCGCACCATGTTGCATCAGGACAAAGATAAATAAAGTTGGCGGCAAAAGAACAATGGAAAACTGGAATAAATTTTGTCTTTCTCTTTATCTTCGTCTCTCTCTCTCTTTCTTTCTCTCTCTTTTTTCTCTGCCAGCCATATTGCGTCAGATGATTGATTTTTTGTATTATTTGTTCGAAAAAAAAACATTTTCGAATTCGAATTGGATTTAGAATTATCACAACAACAACAACAATGGTGATGATTGTACACCGACGACGACGATGTCGACAATCGAACCACAAACAGCAACAACAATAACAAAAAAAAGGGAATTTTCCATTCACTACTTGTTGCTTTTTCTCTTCAACGGGGATTCAATCAATCAATTTCTGTTCGTTTATGGTCAGCTTGAAGCAATTGATTGTGCATTGCCGCTTGTTGTTTGTCGCTTGCTCGCGTCCGCGCATCAACACACACCATGGAACCAATTGTTGCTTGGCAATCGCTGTTTCTGGAACAAAATCAACTTTGTAGGGGGACTTCTCTCTTTCTAGTCTCCAAAAGAGAACTTAAAACCTGGAGATGAGATCAAAAAAGAGACATTGAAAACATTGAAACAAGCAAGAAATCCGAAAAAAAAAGAGTTTTATGGTAGATGAAATAGGTGAACAAACACGGCGGACTAACTTCGACGAAGCCCATCAAGAATCATTGTTGATATTAGTTTGAAATGAATTGTTGTTCATAAATTTGTTTGAAAGCATCAAACAAGATTATTATTATTGTTATCCTAAATGCGTTCTGTTTGCACTGGCCACGACCAGTAGTGGAGTGTTTCCCTTGTTGTTCAATTGGAGATTTCCGCATACACACACACCGACCAACAACAACAATAACAACCACAAAAATATGTTACATCAACAACGATTTAGGATGGTTGATTCAACATTTTGCTACAAGACACTATTACTATCATTGTCAATGATCATCATCCTGATGTTGAACAACCATCAAACAGCCTACGGATGTTGGTGTAACAAACAAGGTAGACATTGTGGTGATCAATTGGAACAATGCCGGCCAAATTCAATCTATCTTTGTGAACGTGTTGGCCGGCAACCAATCCAGATTGTCGATTGCCGTGATGCCGGCTGTACGGATTCTGGTGGTGAAGCTAATTGTTGGAAAAAATTAACCGCCTCCATCGTAGTCAACTAACTTTCGCAGCACTTGGGCAGCTATTTTGCCGCAGCTTTTTGGTGTACGCCTCCAATCACTGTTATATACGCCAATATCAACACCAATCGCTGCTTTTTGGTGTACGCCTCCAATCACTGTTATATACGATACTAACACCAATCGCTGCTCTCACTTTGAAGAGTCCAGCCAAGTTCAAAATCAAATGTTAACGAAGAGAAGGGTAGAACAAGCTAGGAGGATTGAGAAAGTAGGCTCGTCTTTCTTTAGCTCTTTGCTTTAGCTGTTTGTTTTTTTTGGTATACGCCTTCAATCACTGCTATCGCACAATGCCAACCCTTTTCCGTCTCTCATTTTTGCATTTTTGCCTTTATTCGTTTAATTAATTAAATAATAGTTAAAGAATTTGTTAGGTTGCCAATAAAAAAAAATTGATCTAATCAAATCAGAAAAATATTTTCAGCTTAAACAATGCTCTCCGCAAAGAACCTTTCGATTTGTCCGATTTGGAACCATCCGCGCCCACGCAATCCGCCGCCGATGGTTTGGATTGATCCTGGAACGACAAACTCTCAATCCTATCCACATCGATCGATTTAAACTCTTTGTTGGTCATTTTATTATCATTATTAAGATGACCACCACCATTATCTGCATTGCTCTTCTCCTGGTCCACACCAATGGCTTTGTGTGCGCTTTTGCTGAAAATGTTTTTGAATTTTTGCATCTTTTCATCTTGTTTTTGATTAATCTCGATGGTTGGCACAGAAATTTGCTGCTGCTGCTTTTGCTGCTGTTTATTATCTTTGCTTTTCGCTTGATGATGATCACTTCCTATGGCTGGTTTTTGTTCAATGGTCTTTGAACTCTCTTCTGGTTCCTGGTGCGGAAACAAACAACAAAAAAAAAACATGAATGATTCATCGGAATGATCCAAAACATCGAACATAAAGCCAAATCCATTGATGATTTAGATCAATAATGTGCGCAAAAAACTTACAGCTTCATCCTCTTCCGGTATAACGTCATTGATGAGACTCTTTTTAACAAAATCATTGACCTTTGTGGTCTGGGTTCCGGTCCGCACCTAAATTAATGACGATAGATTTAGTTTTTTTTTTGGGAAAAAAAGAGTTGATGAAAAGACGACGTCATCAACGAGACGAGCGAAAAATGTCGAACAAACAACGAAAAAAATAAAAAGATGCGATTTGCATCAGAACAATTTCATCAACTAATTACTTCCTTTAACGTATTATTATGTTTGTCCTCACATTATGTCTATGATTGTTGCTGTAGTTGTCCCAGCCGATGCCTCGTTTAATCCATTTTCTCCAAAGATCAACGCTAGTTCTGCATCTGATGCCAAAGTTTCGGCCCTTCTGTCGTATCCGTCTGAAGATACTTCTTGAACGTAATGGTGGACGGTGATGATTTCGGTTGGGTTTTTTTGTTGATTTACCTAAATCATTTCCACCACCACCATCATCATCCGCTTGTTTCGCCAACGTTGATGATAATGGCAATGCACCAAACGATAAACCATTACCATTATGGTGGTGATTGTTGGACAAATCATCTAAATTATTTTTCCGTTTACAATTGTTATTATTATTATTATTGTTGGCTGTTCGATAACCTTGAAGAATATACAATAGGAATATAAGCATTTTACCATGAAATGATCATCATCGCACTTACCTCTTCTTCTAACATTTCTGTTTTTGGCCGCATGTCCAGGAGCATGGCTTAGGTGGCCAACTTGTTTTTTGATCCATTTTTCATAACGTGGACATTTTGTTCGATTATCATCACCATCCACATCCATATCCGGTGGATCATTTTTATCAAATGGCAATATTTTAGACATTTAAACAGACAATAATAAACAGATTCACCACACACAGCCGGATAACAACAGGGGGGTATTTAAGAATCACGTATCACGTATCCGGTGGTACGCTTCAAGCTTGGTTAATTATTAATTAATTTATTCACTTTTGCTATGTGTGTGTGTGTTCGTTAACACATTTAATCACTTTAACATCACACACTTATTCCATCATCAACATGATTATATTAATTAGTATTATTATCATCAAAGGTGTTGTTGGTGTCCGACCACCACACACACCGACATTGGTTGGTTGTCCACTGAATTTTGATGATGATGATGATGATCATAATGATGGTGGTGTTGTTTGTGTGAGATTGTGATGGACAGTCGGCTTGGTCGATCCTCTGGCCCGAGAGCCCGATGTTGGTGCAGTCTCGGGTAATCAAATTTTGTTCACCCGAAAAACAGAATATTGCATTTCGGGAAAATTAGACAAAAGGTTGGTCGGTCGGTCGGTCGAAAATTATGGAACCAACAACAACAACAACGACGACCATAACCACAGAAGATTAAATGACGTTCAAACGATCTCACTCTGTCCCGTCTCTCTCTCTTAGTTGGCGCGATGGTATCCCGTGTGTGTGTGCTCTATATATTTATGATTATGTAATAATAATAATAATTGTAATTTTAGCTCCAAGATCCAACACACACAGGTACACAGCCACACCCACATGTACATACAATTTAATTTCTTTCGAACGAAAAATTCCTGAAATAAAACCAGCGAAAAAAAATTCGTAATTTTCGTCTTTTCGTCGTTGAAATTTGGTTGTAATTTCATACCGTCTGCTTGTAATAAATTATCCACGTTAGCCTTTTGGATCCCTTTCCTTTTGCCCCTCCTTCCTCTTGTCCTTCCTTCCTTCCACCACACTACTAACACACTTTTCCAATGTAATAATCTGGTCAAGACCCAATTTCCAACGAATTTATGGTGGCCGACAATGGAAGACAATGGTTATATGGAAACCATCATCTAGAAGAGGAGGAGTGGACCATTCTCTCTCTCTCGCTTAGGTAACACCCATCATTAGAATAATATTATTTCTCCGGTCTTTGGAAAGATTATAATAATTCAATATAACACAACCGAATACTACCAGACACACACACCTACACACACGTAATATAATGATGATTATTGTTTCGTTTGGCGATTTAGGTTCCAGTTTTATTATTACCATTATCATTATTATTATATTCTGTTGTTGTATTGGCTTTTGGCCATGCGACTAATCAAATTCCAAAGCACGGAATACAATGCTAGTGGGTGTGTTCGTGAGTGTGTATGTGTGTATGTCTGCAAAGACTATTATCATTAATTTATGCACGTTTTGGACGCATCGGATCTTCATTGTGTGTCCATATCTTGGTCCGTCTTCTTCGTCTTTTTTTTGTTCTTTCCGTTTCAGTTTCACATTCATTCAATCATTCATTATCCTCAAACATGCTCGAATATTCTTGGGGCTTTGTATCTGCCCAAAATCGATCACCACCGACACCAGGCCAAGAATTGTCTAACCCCGAATCAATTCAGAACACAGGGTATTGGTTGTTGATAATCCAAGTTGGGACAATCCAGAGGATTCAGAGGATTCAGTTAGTCACTCACTCTCAAGGATTTCTCCCTTGTGGCCCCGCTATGAATGATTTGTTGGATAATCATTCATTCGCCTGTCTATTCTGGACCGGATTATTATTATAATTAATTACCGTAATTATAATTTGAATGTAATTTTGAAAAAAATCCGGCACTGTGGCGACATCTGGTGTACACCAAACACACCACATTGGAATTATCAACCTGTAATTACGAATTGTGATTTACATTGATTTTAGAATCAATTTTTTTTAATCATCTCTCGATTCTGGAATGTTCGATTGTGGAACGCTTATCAAATCATCTTTGCCAAGCTAATAAAAGCTAGTATTGAGTCTGCCCATTATTATTTTGCTTGTCTGCTGATTTTATTTGTGTTCTTAGTAAAAAAATGTGATTAGATTATTCTCTTGGTAATTCCATGCCCTTCAAGTTAAATTTGGTTCATTGATAATTGAAAAACAAGCCCATTTAATTGATCAAATATCGGCAAATTGATAAAGCAATGCTTCAAAAGAGCTGAACTTCAGTGGACGTGTCTCATAAACAACGTATCGCAATATAACACGTCAACTTAGCGAACAATGCTTTCGATGAATGGCTGTTAGATCACGCCTTTTTCCATCAAAGCCAATGCTGTTTCGAATGCTACCTAAAGGCGTGGTTTTGCTTGTTTGAGCTGTGGGCATGCACAAACACTGCAGCCGGTAAATAAAGACTTGTCATCATCATCGTCATCTTATTCAATAATACAAGTTTGTGTTGGCGTATAAATTCGGTTGTAATTTTTTTTGTTTGCGTGTGTTTGTGTAAGTGTCTGTTGTCTACTATTCATTTTATTGGAGAAGAAGAACAACAACAAATTAAGTCGTGTCTTTAATTTTTTTTTCGGTGATTGTTGACGTCGTCGTGGCATTATTTGTTTTGTTGATTCTTCAAAATTCTAATTAAATTGAATTAAAATCTTCGGTCCAAGTAAGTGGCATTCATTTTCCACGATTGATGATCAATTCAGGGCTCTGGTTAATTGTTGTCATATCATGTTCTTTTTCGAATTTTTGTTGTTTGATTAGATTTCCCTGTCGAAAAACGTTTCTAGGGTTTTGCCAAAAAAATTTGTGAAATATAAAAACCAAACCATGAAAGTGATATTATTTACATTGGTGGCATTATTCGTCTCGCAAGCATTAGGATCTGATGTACTTGATCTTAGTAAAGAGGATTTCAATTCTGCCATCGGCCAACATGATACAGTTCTAGTGGAATTTTTTGCACCATGGTGTGGCCATTGTAAACGTTTGGCACCGGAATATGAAGCAGCTGCAACCAAGCTCAAAAACAATGATCCTCCAATCCCTTTGGCCAAGGTATTAACAAATTAGTTTTGGAATGTTTGTTTCCTTTGATTCAAATCATGATTTTTTTCCAAATTCACCATTATGAATAGGTTGATTGTACCAGTGATGAAGGTAAAGAAACTTGCAGCGCTCACGGTGTCCAAGGTTATCCAACTTTGAAAATCTTCAAAAATGGTGAATTTTCCTCCGAATACAATGGTCCAAGACAAGCCGATGGTATTGTAAAATATATGAAATCCAAGGTTGGTCCGGCATCACGATTGATCAGTGAAAAATCACAATTGGAAAGCGCCCTGGAGAAAGCGTCCGATGTTATTGTTTTGGGAATTTTCGAAAAAGATGGCTCATCCGATATGCAAACCTCTTTTCTCAAGGCTGCGGACAAACTAAGAGAAAATGTGAATTTTATCCATGTTTTCCAAACCGAAATTCCCGATGTATATTCTATTCCACCATTGAATGAATTAGATGAACAGATCAAAATCAATTCTAATAATGTTCTGGTTATACGTCCGAAAAATTCTAAAAACAAATTCGAGCCTAGCATTGTAGCATACTCTGGTAGTGGCGATTTGACTGAATTTATCAAGAAAAATTACCATGGTCTGGTGGGTCACCGTACTCCTGATAACATGGACGATTTCAAAGCTCCGTTAGTCACTGTTTATTACGAGGTGGATTATGTCAAGAATCCCAAAGGAACAAATTATTGGAGAAATCGTGTGCTCAAGGTGGCTCAAAATCATAAAGATGTTCATTTCGCCATATCCGATGCAAAATTATCTGCCGGTGAATTGGAAACATTCGGCGTTGAAGGAACACTTCCTCGTGATGCAGTCCCAGTGGTCACTGCAAAAGATGAACAAGGACAAAAATACAAAATGGATGATACATTTAGTGTGGAAAATTTGGAAAAATTCGTTGAAGATTTTATTGCCGGTAATTTGGAAGCATTCGTTAAATCTGAACCAATACCAACCGATAATGACAGTGCTAATGTCAAAACTGCGGTGGCCAAGAATATCCAAGATTTGGTGATTAACAATGATAAAGATGTGCTAATCGAATTCTATGCTCCTTGGTGTGGACACTGCAAGAATCTTGCACCAACCTATGAAGAATTGGGCAAAGCATTGAAGGATGAACCAAATGTTTTGGTCGTCAAGATGGACGCCACTGCCAACGATGTACCACCAGAGTTTGTTGTTCATGGATTCCCAACGATTTATTGGTATCCCAAAAGCAAACAAGTTCAAAAATATGAAGGTGGACGTGATTTAGAGAATTTCATTGAATATATTGCCAAACATTCTACCGAAGAATTGGCCGGCTATGATCGTGAAGGCAAAAAGAAAAGCAAAGAAGAATTGTAAAACTCGATTCGAGGATGATTACAATTTTCTTAATGTTTCATGCTGTATTTCCCGTCTTTTTATTATCGTCCTGTTTTCCTTAACTCTTTTTTCTTCATCATAACGTGTTTTTGTGGGAAATGGTTATTTTACAAGGACTAAAATCATTCGTTTATTCTTTCTAATTATTTTCTTTTATACAATTGAATCAATATTTGAAAAAATCTTATCTTCTGCTAATTTAGTGCCTAATTGTTTGTGTAATAACATCTACATGAATATCACACTTTCACTTTGACACCGATACACACTTTTCCAATTCCAAAATCTTTTTCCGGATTTGTATAAATTAATAAAAAAAAAACGATCCATAAAACGTGCATTATAATTCTCTTTAGACATGTCAAGTATTCGGCCGAACAGCGTCGAAACTATTCCAAATTAGTCCACATTGGTCACGTGTTTTATTCTGTTGGAATATTTTTGGCCGTTTTTCTGGAACCAAAATGTTGCCGAAACCTAGATTTTTGATCGAGGAAACTCCCCAATCGACGAGTCATTATCAGCAAAATCGTGGCGGACCGAATAACGGTTTCAATCATAGATTTCGATATGATAGAAATAATCCTAAATTCCAGCTTCAACAATCTGGCCCCAAAAAGAATCTATTACAGGTTTGATTTCCAAAGATTTTGAATGATAAATTATCACCACCGTCCAACTTTTAGTGTGATTATGATGGTTGCAGATTTCAATCATCCAGCGAGGAAATGGTCGTGCACAAGAAAATCAGTCATTTTCAATTGTGTTCCAGATTCAACGATGGTTTTCTGATGGATTCACCTGAAGAAATATCCAAGTGGAGAGCAGAAAGAAGATCCAAATTCCCTAAATTGTCCTCTAATGATTCTCCAGCTGATAAACACACTGAACACCTGTTGAATCCCGATACCAATCATGAAGATGGCCCTTCAAAGAATAACGCTGAACCAAGATTTAATTCAAATAATCATTGGCGTGGTAGGCCAACAAAACGAACCAATCAAAGGTTCACCCATCAACGCAATCAGCATTTTACTCGTACTAAAAATCAATTCAGACATCGACATAAACCTATGAAAAATGGAATCAAATCTTCGCCTCCGAAAAGTAATTCAAATAGCAACAATTCTTTGAATTTACTTTCATGTTACGCGAGCGATTGTTCTGACGATGAAAATGGAACCCCGAACAATACTCACAGACATTCGCTAAACGAACAATCAAGTGATCAAGTAATTACGACACTGATCGATGAAATAATTTCGCGAGTGGAACAGAATGTTTGCATTGATGATAAGAAAAGAAAGAATATTTCATCAGCAGATAAAAAAGACGCTAGCAACAAGAAACTTCGAAAGCATCCGTTCAATCCGAATCAAAATCTATACTATTCTAAATTGAATTTATTTCAAAAATTGATGCTTCAAGATGTTCGCAAGATCAAGGATCAAATGTTGTACTGTTTGAAATTGATACAAGATAACAATTATTTGGAAAACGTTTAATGCGCCTGATTGTGTGATCCAGTAATTACATTAACTTAAATTTCGAATATGTTTTATTTTATTTTTCAAAAAGCAATAAATTCAAACAATTTCCGATTCCCACAGAACGAATAGTTCTATGGCGGAAGAATCAAATCTAGCTCCTGTATGCGCAATTTGTTCCAAAAGTGAAACATCACCATCGGATCCATTGACCAAGTATTGCAGTTGTTATTATCATCGGATATGTATTCGAAATTTTGTGAAAAGTCGTCAAACCGATCTTTGTGTGAATTGTAATAATGCATTCCAAAATTGCACCATAAAACGAGAACGACGTTCATTTCGGGAATATCTTTGCAGCATCGAAGTGCGTACAGTGATATCCACAATGCTTTTGATATTAATCTATTGCCTGCATTTTTTCATGATCATCTTCAGCGAGTATTCCATTTCGTTGGTTAAGATCCAATCCACCGCTGTCCATTATTTGATTTTGATACCTGGTGTGATCTATATTTGCGTCTACATTGGCGGCAATGTGATCACCATTATCGTCATCATCCAACAATACTATAGTTGGAGCGAAGATAATTTTCACATGACCATACTTGAATAAAATTTAAAACAAAAACCCGAACAGTTTGAATTGTAATTTGTTTTATTGTATAACAGATTAATAGTAATAATTTCCATTGAGATGAATCGAAAAAGGTGGTTTCAGTGATGGCAAAAACTCTTAAACACTCCTCTTTTTGTGCTTATTACATGTACATATAGGTCTCGACGGTTAGAAGTGGGCAGCTATTTGGTAACGCTTTTCAGTGCAATGCACTGACAAAGTTGGTTTGAGTAATGGTCAAAACTCTAACCCACTCCTCTTTTTGTGCTCATCCCATATCCATATAGGTCTTGACGGCTAGAAATGGGCAGTTCCCTCCTAGATAAATTAAAGCAAAAGAGCCAATGAGCGAACTCCATTCAAAATATAGCTTTTTCAAAGGAAATTTATAGGTTTCCTCAGACTGGGGCGATATACAGTGATCATGGTTTGATCATATATAGGTACATTATAATCAATCATCATTACAATTTGGAAAAGGTTTCATCAGGAAGTCTATCTATCTATAAAATCCAAACTCACTTTCTCAGAATCCGAAATCCTTTGGGAACCAGAGAGAGAATCCAACGGAAATCTGCAACAAAGAGAGGGAAAAAGGGAAACATTTAGCAATTATGATCGACCCAAGAACTGGAAATCAGAAACAGATTAATTAGAATACGATTGTAAGCATCAGCAATGGCACAATCCAAGCCTAGAATGATTATGGTTGGATTGCTTCCTAGATGCTCATCGATTAATTTTGGTCATTGTTCAAATTATGAATAATTTGGCACAATGTATGTCTAGGATGTGAATCAGTGACATCATTGCGTGGCGTATTGACCGTAAAACCAAAGAGGATAAGTTTTGGAACAATCAATTTCTAAAATACAATACCTTTCGATTGGAAAACTGGCCAATGCTTGAAGAGCACGTGTTACCTCCAGGACAGAATGGTAGGAAATGGAAACCGAAGCTAACCATGCCTTCTTTTTCTATGCCTTTTGGCCAAGGATCGGCCGCATAGGTACTGACATCTGGAATCGGATTCTGCAAACACCGATGGATCTGGCCAGAATTGGCTGGGTACAATGATAAATAAATAAATATGATTGATTGATTGATTCCAAATCCATCAGAGCGACACGTAAGCGCACAAATCCTCTAATGATTTTGGACCATCGAAACCAAACAAAATGGATCGTACCCGCGCGATGGCCAAGTTGGATTTGAAACTTCAAATCGTATGCCTAATTGGATTCCTATTGTCAGTATATGCTCTTTATGTAGAATTGAAACATGATCAAGATTCATCATATCAAGCCATGTGTGACATTAACCAAAAAATCAGCTGCACCAAAATATTATCCTCAGATTATGGTCGTGGTTTTGGCCTGTTACCATCGTCCATTGCCTTCCGTAATCCATATTTTGGCCTAATCTTTTATGTTGGATTGTTTCTGTTGGTGAAATATGATTCGGGCAAAAAGTTCACCAATCAATTATTGATAGTGGCCGCATTGATTTCCAATCTAATGACAATCTACCTTGCCGGGCTATTGATATTCTTTTTCGAAAAACTCTGTTTAGTTTGTGCATCTACTTATTTGGTGAATTTCCTGCTACTGATCTTATCCATCAAACGTTATAGAATTTGTGCTCGAAATTCCGATACTAATAATAAGAAGCTTAATTGAAGTTGTTTCAAATTCGTGGAACAACTACATGCGAATATTCCAATAAATAGCTTTTCGATAGTTTTAAAGCCTCAAAAATCACCCTTTTCAGCGTTGAAAGAAAGCAGTCGTGTCCGAGTGGTTATGGAGAAAGATTAGAAATCTTTTGGGCTCTGCCCGCGCAGGTTCGAATCCTGCCGACTGCGAAAAATAATTTTTCGTAAATTTAATCCGGAATATTCTGGTCTCATAATGGAACAATAATTTATTTTTGGGAACGAAAAAAACTTTATTCCATCGGAAAAAAATTACAATGCTTGACTAGATAAAGATTTAAATAATTTTATAAAAATGTGTGCGTCTGGTTTTTTCATGGGTTATAATAAATCATCATTATTGTGGTCACTATTATCGTTTTCCGGTTCTTCAACATCGTCAGAATTGGATTCGATCGTTTCGTCGATATTCAACGTTTTTGAAAAGGTCGGTGATGATACCGTTGGAAAATCATCCGACAATCGAATCGATAATTCTCGTTCAATATTCTCGCGATTGATCAGCATTTTGTCCATCAATGATTGATAATCGGTTTGCAGGAAAAATTTCCTCTTCTCCTCCAACAAACGTTGTTGATCATCGTTTTCCTGTTGCATCTGTGCCAATTCTTCCGAATAATAATATGGTGTGTCCAAATAACGACGGAGATATTCAGGCAAAGCCAATTCATGGATTTGATCTCTTCGCACATATTGAAGAATGACAAAACTATAAGAATACAACGAACCAAGATAGATTAGGTTTGGAATCAATTCAGTTTTTTCCTTATTAAAAATCGTACCGACAAATGTGCTGCAATGATTGAACACGTTTGAACCTGGAAACTGGCTGCAAAAGCTGCACTCTTATTGGCCCTAATTCGGGACCTAAACGTAGAAAAAATAAAAACTGTCCACTACGAGAATGTTCCATGGCACTTTCGATAAAATCGACAATAGTGGTTGAGCGAAACTTTTTCAGCGAACCAAAGCTAAAATTTCCTGCAGAAGCAATTTCAAACAAGAATTAACCACCAATGATGAGGGGAATAATCCTTGTTACCGACCTTGTTCCTGTTCGATTCTAACATGCCTAACCATACCATCAAGCTTGAAAGATAGCGAGAATATATAGTGCTCATCGGATGAATCGCGTACCAAAAATGATCCACATGGTTCAGGATCGAGTAGCTTTTCGGCCATTTCACCAGATATTGGTCCCCAATACCAGCCACACTGAAACAACAAAAATTTGACCTCAGTACATATTCTCAGTTTTGTTTGCTAAGGAATCCTTACATTTTTAACCTTTTCAATACTGGAAACA
Source organism: Amerodectes protonotaria (assembly GCA_025882695.1). Lineage (NCBI taxonomy): Eukaryota > Metazoa > Arthropoda > Arachnida > Sarcoptiformes > Proctophyllodidae > Amerodectes > Amerodectes protonotaria. The sequence goes on along the minus strand of JAOZJS010000028.1, from coordinate 76,149 downwards.
TAATCCAAATATTTTTGCCGCTCATATTCGGTCATTGTTTTAAACTGTGTTTGAGATACACGCTGTAAAGATTGATATCTTCTACTATTACCACCACTATTATTAGAGGATGATGTGAAACCAATGGATTCAACATTATTATTATGATCAGTATGCATCGAAGGAACTGGTGGCAAAGCTCGTCGAATGAATGGTGAAGATTGATTGGATCCAGTTGGATTGTTGGCCATATTACCACCATCTCTCATCGATCGATTGTTATTATTCGAATGATGACGATGTCGCCTTCTTTTTGGACGAATTTTCCTAGATTGTTGTTTGGTCGGTGTGATTTCGCCAATCGTATGTAGCCAATAATCACGTATGTGATTCATTACCGGTGATCGATTGCGGTTCTGGCCATTAGAAATCGGATCCCGATTCTCCTCCTCATCACCATTATCCTTGTCCCAAACATTTGAAATTGATGGCCGGAGATCTTTTGTGTCACCATAATCACTGGTACAGCCAGTACCGATACAAGGGGTTTTGTTCAACAGGTTATCGAACAGATTTTTAATTCTTGATTTGGCATTCTGCAATCCATTATGGGCTGATGATGCGGGCATTTTACCGGTGGACAAAACTGATGCTTTGTTTTCCTCAAAATTATCTTGTGAATTTTTGTGATTTATAGCGTTGCCACTGTTGTTCCGTATCAATCGTTCTGGACTGCCAAAAGCAATTCTTCTCACCTCTTCCAGAGTCATATGGATTGGTTCATCATCAACATGCACCTGCGATGATAAACTCCAAACTCTTTCTTCTCCTTTTTCTTGTTCAATACTTTCCATTGAGATAGGATTCGAATATGGATTATTAAAATTGAATGGCGGTTCATTCAATGAATTAGAACGACCATGTCTCTGACCATCATCAGTAAATGCGGATGAGTTCAATGGCTGATGGAACGCCGAAGAATGATTCTTGGTCATCAATAATGATTCCGATGATGTATGAACACCAACCGATGTTGACGGACGAGGTGGATCATAATTATCCATAACCGATGGATGTATGGCGGTAGGTTTGATGACACGTACCGGTTTTGAAAACATTTTATCATTCTGCGAACGTTTTGACAAAGATCTCCTTGATTCATCCATCGCACTACCACCATTTTGAAGATGATGACCATTTATCTCTTCCAAACAATTGGAGACCATTTTTGGTGATGGACCCATCAATGCAGAATTGATCGATGTTGGCGACGAATAACAACATGACGATCTGGCCAATTTTTTGCTCATGTTCGCTGATGTCGGCAATAAATTGTTGCCAACCAAAGAACCGGATGATCCAAAATTGTTCAATAAATTGAGCTCAGATTCCAGATCTGATGTTGAACCATTCAACAATGCTCCATTAGTATCACCATTGTGACTGACGGTCACAAGATCACAGGGTGTCACTGACTTAGATGGATTTCCAAACAAAAGCATTTTTTTCAATCGTGAGCATGTTTTTCCCTGGCTAGTTTGTGGCCGAATCATCGTCCTGCCAATGGATTTTGGTTGTGATCCATATTTCTGATTTGAATCGGGAAAAAACCAAAATTAGTCAACATTCTAAATTGGTCTAAAACAAAAACCTGATCGATATTGTTGGAAGATTTGGATTTGATCTTCATCAGCGAAAATTCGGGATTTTTTAGCTGCTGCTGCTGTTGTTGTTCATGAAGATGGTCCTTTTCCCAATCGACCTTTTCAAACAAACGGTGCTGATTGTTGAACATTTTGTTCACTTGTTTCTTTTCTTTTTCCTTAAAGGTTTTTGGTTCAGGTTTTTTATTTTCTCACAATTCTTTTTTTTCAATCGTTTACCACCATTTTGGCATTTTTTTTGGATGCCGTACTGTTATGAAAACCTTGGTGGCAGAAAAAATGGAGGAGAAAAAATACATTTCTAAGTGAAATATCTTTACCATATAATCGCCATTTTTCATACATTATAATAACCACATCAAAGAGAAAAAATCATCACCATCATCATCAAACATCCAATGTAAATGTGTTTTTTGTTGTCTGTGTGAAACGAATGATGCAAACATAACGATGGAAAACGATATTTGATATTTTCCAAACCACACACATACTGTAATGGAAACACTCCAACACATACTTGCGTTTTTTTTATTATTACCTGCATATCAAGTGTACAACTTCATAAGTTTAATGAAACAACAAGCAAGCAAGCAAACAACAACCATACTGGGCGTCTCTTTTTGGCAGATTTTTGTGTTTGGGCGCCATATATTTTTTCACATAAACAGTATAATACAAAATGATGATGTTGATTAATCTCATGTGATCGTTTTATTTCAGCACTTTGACACATTTATTCATGAAAAAAAAGATTCGTTTTTTGGGTTGTATTTTGCTTTGTTTTTCTCAGCTCTGGATCGGACCATCGTGGAAATTGATCCTCGGATTTGAGTGGGCTCTTCCCGCCAATCTACGGGCATTTTGCATTGTTGCAAGAGGATTTTTATTCAATTAAAAAGCCAGATAAAATTAATGCAATTAGGCACTCAAAGTTGAGCAACAACAAACGGATTATTCGTCCAAATAAGGAAAGATTTATGGTTTGTGATTAATAGGATTCATCATCACCACCATCACCATCATCACTTCAAAGGATGGAAAAGATTTTATCGTCTCAAAAGGCTTTTTTCTTGTAGGAAGAAGATCAACAAGAACAAGTCTAACTAAAACAAGCTTCAGTTCGATCGACAAACTGCTGCTGCTGCTGCTGTTTCATAAAGAAATGATTTTATGCAAATTTGCCTGATGGCACATAAGTGTGCACATTCACTTTTTTCTTGTTGTTGATGCTTGAAAATGTTTCTATTTGCCAAAATCTTTACGCTCTCTCTTTTTCTCCAATCAATTAAAAGGCAAATAAATGCATCATTTGGCTGGTGTGTTAAATTAAAAACAAATTCACGAAACGAAAAATGGCATAGGAAATGATGATTTTCTTCAATCATCTTTTTTTCATTCATTTCAAAAAGTTTCTGGGTCAAAACATACGATTCGATTCGCTAGTTTGCTTTTGTGGAATGAGGAAAAAAACATACTAAAAATCAAAATTTCGAATCAATTCTATAATTGCCAATCGAAAAACGTTTGCTGAATAATTCATATTCAATCGAAAAACATGAATAAATCTCTCTTAATTGATATTTTATCACATAAATTAGATATTTGTAATTAAATCTAGTAATAAGGTCAAGCTCAAGAAAAACTAAAAAGACATAAATTCCAAAGCTCTTACCGTTCGAAAAACGTTCAAAAATAGAACTAATAACGCCAATCGATGTTGATGTCGGACGATTGTTTTTCACAGGTTATAATTGTGCTGTTTTTGGCTTGTTATCGTTGTTGTTTCAGCTTGGTAAGCATCATCGATATGCTTTTTTCTCGTTCCTTGTCAATCTGATTCGTGGTTTCCGTTGATTCAAGGAAATCGTGTCGTTTTTTTGTGCGTGGTTGGAACAATGTGCATTGAATCAACAACAAAAAGTAATATGCTTAATGAAATGATGATGATGATGATTTTAGACACACAAAAACACACACAAAATACTTGAAAGTTTGTTGGACAGGTGGAAAAAAGCAAATGTTTTCTCTCGCCTGTTTGGCACGACTATTCGTTCATCTTTTCTCTTTCTCTCTCTCTCATGAACATTTCACTTCTCTCTTTCTTTGGAATCACACAGACACATTGAGTCACGATTAACACACACAACAATGCACACTCAGAATGAAAGATATTTCAACATTTAGCGCCATCTTTTGGCTATTTTAACTTTCGAATTTTATTCATGTTTTGTTACGAAAATTACATTACAAAAATTCAAGGATGGCAAATTCTATTTTTTACCAGTTTCTTCTTTGATTTTATCAATAATCGTCTCATCTTCCAATAACTTGTTTGGATCGATTTGATCCATTGGGATGAACTCATCTTTTTCCATGTTTTGATCAAACGATAATTTTTGTTTAACCGTCTCCAAATCAATGACTAAAATGTTGAATTTTAAATCAGCTCCTTTTATACGTTTTTGATTGATACGCACACCATTGGATTCGTTGAAAACGGTATCAAATTTTTGAAATATAGTTTCCTATGATTGAAAACAATACTGTTTAGAAAAAAAGATTGACAAATTGACAAAAAATCCCATACCAATTGTTGTATGTCATGAGGATTGGGAGATGATACTCGAACCAATGTTTCTTGTCCTTTCAGCAGGAATTTTTTCACTTGATTAATTTTAACTTGAAGATCATGTTCACTGACTTTAGTGGTAAATGCGATCACTTTTGGTGCAGCTTTCTTTCTTGACTTATCGCCGGTTTCCAAGCTTGAATTGTCCTCACTTGTTTCAGAAGAATCTTCGGATTGTTGTTGTTGATGTTTCGGTTCTATTCTTGGATCACTAAACTTCATAGTGGGAATTTTTTTGGCAGGACCATCTGTTTCCACCAGGATTTTTTTATATTTTTGCGCCAGTTTTTGGGCTTCTGGCAATGTCATCAATCCTAATAATCTTCCTTTCTCATCACGAACATAAACTTTTGGTACGATTGGTGTTTTACCTTTGTGTTTCTTTTTGTTTTCAGATGAATCAGTTTTATTCAATGCAGACAAATCGGAGAAATCCACTTCATAACGTGATCTTCTTTCGGAGAAATTTCTAAAATCAAAATTGACACTCAATTTCGATCCATGTGTTTTTTGTTTGGGAAGAATCGTGGTCCAACACGCTGCCTTTAAGGTGATTGAAGAAAAGTTGGCTTTCATCCAAATGGTACGATTTAGTAAAAGAAAATATCTAAGATAATCCGAACGATTTAAAGTAAGAGACATTTTAAAATTATTCAAACAAAAATTTTTTCCGAAAAATAACAGAATCGGCACTCGGGAGAAATGGAAACATTTCACTAAAGCGCCATCTGCATTCGGAGTGCATACAATTTTTTTTTGTTTACTTGTTGAGAGTTGAACCTCCTCTATTTTCTATTTTCTAGGTTTCAAATGGCTGAATTCGCCGAATATCGAGACATAAATAATCGGCTGAAAAAACGTTTCAATTTGTTAAGGAAACCCAATCTGAAAGAAGCTTCAGAATCATATAGGAAATTGTCACAAAAGTTATCCCCGTTTCCAAATTATGCTGGTTATTGTTTATATTCGGCCGCCAAATGCGAACATCAAATTGTTGGCTCTTTGAAAGAACAATTCAACATTAACCATTCATCTAACAGTTTGATTTCGCCAAATGCCTCAGCACCACCACCCCCACCATCATCGACAACAACAGCTGCTTCCAACCAAAAAACCAACCATGCTTTAGAAAATTTGGTAAGCGAAGCAATTTGGACAGAGTTTCAAACATGGCTAGATTCTGCCAGAACATTCCGTGAAATCGATGTTGTTGAAAATGATATCAATGGAGCCATTTCTGCTTATGCTCATGCCATTCAAACATGCCCTTCGCCAAGAATTTTGACCTTGGTGTTGGCAGAATTGGCCACACTCTACATTAAACATCATCGATTTTATGAAGCTGCTGAAGTTTATATCGAAGCTGGACTTTATCGTGAAGCCATCAATTGTCTTCTTCGTGGTCATTTCTATCAGGATGCTTACCATTGTTATCAGGAATTGTTTAAAAAACAAACCAATTCTGAAAATTATTCCGGTTTCACTGACCGAAAGTATTCTTGTGATGGAAAAGAAAAAATCGATTCGAATCAAGGACAAACCACTAGTCAACAAAAAAGTTCCATATTGAATCTGTTCAAAAAGAAACAACAATCAACAAACGATCCTTCCGAAAAATACAAAGAACCACATCAAAACCAAAAAACATTGCCACCTTTAAAACATAGTTTATCGCCATTCGATTTTAGCGAAAAGAAACTGACAATTGATGATTATATCAATTTTTTCCTTCTTCGTTTATATCTCTACGATCCGGTCAAATATGAGTATCCATCGCCAATCATTCCAATACCAAGCCAATGTGCCATCGAAAATTTGAATGATGACAATAATCAAGAAGAATTTGATGCAGAAATCGAAGGTTCGCAAAAACATCTGCAACCATTTTTGTTGTCAGCAGAACAACTCTCTTCACCTTTTTTCGATATGATCAATAGTAAATGGAAGGATCGATCAATAGATGATGTTGTTGAATTGAATCATTTACTTGAGACACTCTATCTTTCATATCGGAACGAACTTCGGCCATCAATCGATAATGAGTATTCCGATTTTGATTTCATTCAAAAACAACCTCCAGATGCTGATATTGTTGATGATCAAAAGAAAGAAGATGCACCCGTAACTAAACACAGTGGGTCAGAGTCAGAAGAAACCGACGGTGCCGATGATACTTCCTCTTCTGGACATGGTTTTGCCAGCACTCGTTATGATTCTAAAGATTCTACCAGTGATGAAGAACAGCAAAAACATCATTCAACAACATCGGCTGTCGGTGGGGAACCAAAAAGTCCTGCATTGAAATTATTGGAGACAGGAGAACTGGATGATATAAGTGAAAGATTGAAACAATTGGCCAAAAAAATGGCCCATCTTCACGAATCATCGATGGACAAAAAACACCAGGAAATTGATGATCAAGAAAATTTAACAATTGAATATCGAGTCAAAAAGAAGATAGATCAAATGGAAGCCCAATGGATCAAGAAAAATATCGATGATGCTGAAGGACTATGTACTGGTGTGGGATTTATGTTTGACAATGATGAAAAACTTCGACAACAAATTGCTTGCCGTTTATATCCATTGTTGAATGGAAACCAGATTCAATTACTTTACGACATATTGGAGGAAAAGGATTAAAATTTAAAAAGAGAAAATCAACATGCAAAATTAATATAAAAAAATTTGTATCACGATGAAGATTATGATGATGTTGGTGATGGCTGTGGACGAAATTTTTGATAATAAGATTTGGTAAAATCAGTCATCACATCTGACATTGATTCAAACATTAAACCAGAATATGATGCTGGAGATCCACGATATATTCCGAATGCTGGAACACTTGTACCATGTGGCAGGACAGAATTGTCGGCGATAAAACATCCATCTTTCAGGTTACAATAGCGCCCAATAACACAATTGTTTCCAATGCAAACATATGAACCAATATTTGCAGCATTAACAATTGTATCTTCACCAATGAAAACATGTTCACCGATGGTCATTGGATTGAAAGCGACACTTCGAACAAAATAATCAACATCAACTGAACAAACTCCACAAAAAAGGCATACCCTTTGGTGAATTTTTTGAATGGAGGACGTATGACGGCATTCTTACTGATGACACAATATCGTCCAACTTTGACCGAAGCCAAGTCACCACGGATTATACAACCTTCTTGGACTATGGTCTGAAACGAAAACAAAAACAAATTCTTTAGAATGTTCGGCGAAAAAAAAGATGGTAATAATTATTTACAGACCTTTCCCAAAATCATTATGCTTTGTGGTCCGCAAAGCACTGATTTACGACAAACTTTATTACCAGATGCAGTTTCAATATAATCTGTTTGGTTGTAGAACATATCAGGAACTTCCATGATTGATTATGGTTTTGAAATGTTGTTTCAAAACAGACTGGTGTTTTTGTTGTCGTTGTTTTGTTCTATTTCAACTTGAATCAACCGTTTAGGGTGGAAACAGATTTTATATTGTTGTTGGTTCATTGCATTTTCATCAAGTCCATTTGAGACATTTAATTATGTCGTCGTCGTTGTTGTTGTTTTTTTCCAATCCAAATTGAATCATCTTTTCAAATGTTAATTTCTGAATCATGGTTTGTGATTTAATTTAGAATTCTGGCATAATCATCGAGGATATGAAGCACAGATGATATGAGCTCAGCCAAACTTGATTTATTTTAAAAGGTAAGCCATCGGAAATTGTGCATGATTTGCATGTAATCTGGCACCTACGCAAACAAAGTTTGACATTTATGCACGCGAAAAAAGTGAGATGATTGAAAATCTATATTTTGCTTTGCTTCGTTTGTTTTTAATTAATTTTGAGATATTCTTCCAGTTCATTTGTATTAACTCTCAAAAGTGCATTAAACTCTGCGTAGTTATTTTCATAATGATTATGATTATGACGTTTCTGAAAACAAAAGAGTTTATAACAATTGGAAACAAGCCAATTAAATTATGTTTAATTGGATCTCTTTTGCAGGAAAATTTCCAGCCTATTTATATTATTAGGATCGAGTGTTTTGCATTGATTTCTGGCCAACGAAGAAATCACATCTGATCGAGGTAAAAAACAATGCTGAACGAAGAAAACATTCAGAAACAATATCCATTGCACTATTTGGTATGGATAAATGACCATGAACGACTGGAAAAGTATCTTAAAGTCCACTCAAAGGTAGACAATTTTTTTGTAAAATTTTTATAATCAAACATCTAATTTTGTTTTATTTGTTTGTAGGATGTGGACATTGAACAAAAAGATCCACGTCAACGTACACCATTAATGTTAGCTACCGCATTGGATCATAAAGATTGTATAAGAGTTTTATTGAATCATAATGCTATGGTCAACGTGACCGATCATTCTGGTTTTAATGGTTCGGTTTTCAAAATTTTTTTTTGTACTAAATTCCTTTATTCATGATTCGTCTGTTTCATATCCTTCAGTTTTGCATGAAGCTGTGACCACCGCAGATCCGAGATTGATTCGAGATGTACTTCAAAAGAAAAAACATCAGCGTCAAGCTATTCGTTTGTCGAGTTACAAGAATCTTTTATCCAAAATTTGTGATGTTCGTTATCATTTATTCATTATAATTGTCAATCTCATACATTATTAATTCGGTTCTTTTCTGCACTGATAGACACCGGATTTTTATATAGAAATGAAATGGGAGTTCACAAGTTGGGGTAAGTCTAAAAATAGACTTTTGTTTATTAGATTTGATGTTGTGTGCTTTTTAATGATGTTTCTAGTGCCTTTAATCAGTCAACTATGTCCCAGTGATACTTACAAAATTTATAAAAAGGGCTCCAAGGTTCGCGTTGATTCTACCCTGGTCGGATTGGATGATGCGACCAATTGGAAACGTGGCAACGAATCGTTGATTTTCATTGGATCCGCAAGCGGCGCTTCATTCATGAAGATCGACCATAACGAAAAACGTGTCCACAAACATTCACTGGATTTGATGAATTTAGGGGAGAATGATGATATGTTCGAAATGGGTGATGAATCTAATGAAATAACCGACGATCAAATTTGTGATCGTTTAACGATGCCCATCAAAACCACTTTTGTGGATACGGAAAAAGTTGATTTTGAAAGAGCGAAATCAGGAATCATCGGCTTTCGCACCGATCGTGTGGAAACATTTAATGGTTATGAATGCAAAGTGTATTGGGCGCAGAATGTAGAGTTTGTGACCAAAACACGAATCGAACATTTGACTCAAGAGGATAAGAATCGTTATAAAAAAATGAAAGAAAGTGCAGCAATGGCGCCATTCCGAACTTTTGTGGGCATTCACGAGCAAAACATTCCGAATCCGTTCCAAAATGAAATTTTAGAAGAACAATGGCGTCGTAATCCTTATAAATTATCATTAGTGGAATATTTTAATTTGAGCATGGACGATCCGAGAGATATTGGTGCACCGCGCGAAATGAATATCAAAAAGCAATATTTTAAAGCTAATGTTTGGATGTGCGATGATTATCCATTATCATTGGTGGAGCAAATATTTCCAATAGTTGATATGATAGCCACCTATAGTTCCCATTTTGCTAAACTACGGGATTTTATCACTTGTAGATTGCCCAGCGGATTTCCCGTCAAAATTGGTAAGGCTCCGCTTCCTCTCAAACAGGTTCAACAGGTTTTGTTTGCTAAATTATTCACTTTTTTTTTGTTATTTAGAAATTCCATTGTTTCATCTACTGAATGCCAGAATCACATTTGAGAATGTGTTTGCGCATCAAAAACCAGTGGATGGTGTTCATTTGGTGGACGCAAATTCCGAGAATAGCGTTCCAGCGAACACCAGTAACAATCTTCGCAATTGTAAATGTATCATTGAAGATCGATGTTTCGAACCACCGGAAGGTTATGAAATAATCGGTTCGTTACTTTAATCAATCATATCAAACCGAAAATTGAATCATCTTGTGATTAGAATCAAAAAACAACTTTCGAGGATATGTATTAGCTTAGCACAAAATATAGTTTCCTAATTGTTTTCTCAATTTTAGATCCGTTTCCTGTTATAAGATTATCATAAGGGAACTAAAAATCAGTTTCACGAGTTTCATAATCAATAATTGTGATAAATTACCCTTCCGATTCGAATTATTGTTATCTTTAACCAATGATAATTATTACTAATAAACAATTTAGTTGATTATAAATTCCTGACTAATCTTTTTTTCTTCAATCCTAAAAATCGATTAGGTAACGAAACAATGTTGATGAGTCCGGAACATGTGGATGAAGAAGATGAGGATTATCTAAGATTCTTATTGAATCAATATTCTAGAACATCATCCTCAACAACGCCCAATGATGGTAGTTTGAAAAATAAACCGGAAACTAAAAAACAACCATCCCCCTTGGATACGGAACAATTGTCCATAATGGAAGCATTGAGTTATGATAGTGAAAAAGATTTACAAAGGTTTGTATTCGAAAAAAAAATCAATGCTGGTCTTTATCGTTTCTTTACTGTTGCGAATTGTTCCAGAGCCATTCAATTGAGTTTGATGGAATACAATCAACAGCAGCAAATTTTGGCCGCCGCACAACAGCGACCAACTGTACCGGTACATCAACCACATTCCAATGGAACAGTCGTGAGATCCTCGAAAACAAGTTCCAGATTGGTAGCTAAATCTTTGGTTGTCCAGCAAGATCAACATGAAGATGCTACTGGTGAAGAAGAAAATGATGATGATGCTGATAATGACACATCATCCTCCACCGCTTCATACACAAGCTGTGATAATGATAATAATCATCCGTCAATGGATCATTGTGCCAGGACTGTTGGCTCCATCGTCAATGATTCGGAAATCGATGGATCGAAAAACACGGAACTGGCAAACGAAGAAGAAATTGAAATGCTCAAAAACAACCGCCAAAACCTCACAAACAATCCCGATCGACGATTGTTCGAGTCGAAGACTACTTCCAATGACAGCAGAAAAGATGATGATGATCGAATCATTCGTCAAACCATTGAACAATCCAAACGTGATCATGATGAACATGTTCGTAGACAAAAAGAGGAAGAGGAAATGTTGGAGAAAGTATTGAAATTATCAATGGTGGATAAATGATGAAGCGCGCGCGTGCTTAAAATTAAACGCACACACAAATTCTTTTTAATGAAAAACTTTTTTGTTTGTCTGTTGTCCCTACACTTCCTGGCACCGTGTAGACAGAATAGAACCATAGTAGAAGAATAAAATGCAGACACAGAATCCATGAACTTCCTGAATCTTGTCACTGTCACGCCCCCACCTAAATATTGTCCTTTTTTTTCTACAAAGAAAACGATGTAATCCATATAAATCTGTCCTTCCACCGCGCATTTAGCAACGATGATGATAATAAATCAAAATGATGACAGTTTTTCAATGTCTAGTCGACCGCGAGATTATCAAAGCGACCGACCGTCGAGTTGAATCTTCGGGTATAATGTTCTTAGAGAGAGAAAGAAAAATGCCCACACAAAGCTTATCATCCAATTTTTTTACGACCATCCACCAAAGTAGTGTTGCCCCATCAACCTCCTAAGAGGGTAATAATCATGGATTTAGCCCAGGATAATACCTGTCGTCTCGCAAATACACAAAGTTTCATTGTGTGTTGTGGCTCTACCACATTTAAAGTTATTAGCCACCAGTATGGTGAATTTCATTCCATTCCATTCAATTGAATTGAATTCATTTGAAAATTGTTTGTGACACGCGGCGTCAATATCCTCGCTTCAAAGTTGTCTGTGCGACGACGAAGAACAACAAGCAGCAGCGGATATAACTGGGCGCCTTTTGTGATAATGCCACTACTGGCATTATATCCAGTCTATAATATTATATCCAGGCGCCATTGTTTTCCGCATACTTCTGCTTCTTCTTCATCTTCTTCGTGTGTTCAACAAAAAAAAGAAGCGAGCAATATATTTTTTTTTTGTTTGTAAATTCTTACTTCTTGGCCATTGCCAGGGTTGGCTACAATGAATGTAGCTATAGCTGCAGATGGATCAGTATTATTGACAGCGCGTAGCCGCCCTACCCTACCTATATAGGATTTTGGTGCCAGTGGACCTGAATGGATCGTTTCAACATCCACGTCTTCGATTGGATCAGCTTGATTCTCCTCAACCAACAACATAGCACACATGTTGTTGTATTTTTTGCATCATCATCATCATCATCTTCGACTGATTTTTAGGCAACTTGTTTTTCTCTCGTAGCAATCATTTTTTTTCCTGTTCTGTTCTCTCCAAAGATCTTCGATCATCTCCCATTCTCTTCAACTTTGATAACATTATTGTTGATGGATTCGATCTTCTGCTTCGATTTTCCACTTTATCCACCTTGCTTGGCGTTGTTTATGGTTTTCTCGTTGGAAAAAAACATACAACTATTAACCCATTAACCTTCATTTGATCAGTGTACGCGTGTGTTGATCATCATAATAATGACAATGAAACCAGCGACAATGATGATGATGATAATAAATATTGTTTGATGTAAAGAAAAACCATCTATACTTTATCTATGAGAGAATCCAAATGTAAGTATTTGGGAAAAAAAAGAGAGTAAATCAGCAAAATTTTACGAGGTGTGAATATATGCTACTTTGCCTGGATGCTCAACACATCCGCATCTTACCTGTCCCTTATCCTAAGCATTAAAGTGTGCGTGTGTGGGCGTATGACAGCATCCAAGTCTTTAACACCATTTCAACCAAGTGTCAACCACCCATGATCCTTAGCATCACTTAATCAATCTTGAATGTTAATCAGGAAATCTAATTACATAAAAAGTGTCGCAAGAATTTTTTTTTTGGTCGCTCAAGTTCCGTTCCAGATACTATTATTATCGTGTTCGGTACGCGTCAGGTAAGGCATTTTTTGCGAAAATAATATTCTTGCTTGATCTTTGCGTGTTGGAACATCCCCAACTTTTTGGTTGGTTAAATGGTGCGCCTGGAAAATGAAAAAAATACGGAAGTTAAATAAAGGTGACATGATTCGTTTTCGGGTTCGCGCTCTCTCTCTCTCTCGCATTTTTTGGTGGTTTCCTAAAATTAGAACAATTAGTTTTCCGAATGATAAATGGTGATGGTTTGACTGCCAGTTGCACTACTGTGACCAAGCCCAAATTCAAAATGTTGAATAGCAGAAATCTTGTGAAAACCACCGCCACCACCAACATTAACCAACCGAAACGAAGTCAATGGTGAATGGTGGAATTTGTAAATATGGCAAATAATAATAATTTTATATCATTATGATGATGATGATGATGAAACAATGCTTCTGTCGGCTTCTTGTGTGTGTGTGTGTGTGTTTTGTTTTTGTAGTTCATCATCATCATCATCATCTTTATTTTCGTCATCTTGTTTGATAATGATCGACGACTTTGTCTTTATTTTCAAAACGAAAAACAAAACTGGTGGCATACACCATGGTGACACCATAATGCCATACTGGGAGCCGTGGTTTATTTTTTGTTTATTTGTTTGTTGGTGCTTTCCTTCCATGTCGCTGCGTTCGGATGAGGATTCTTTTTGAAGTTTTGTTTTGCCAGGCGACACCTAAATGAAGCCAAGAAGGGAATCCCAACGATAATTCGCTTTGATGCTAATTAAAAAAAGAGAGAGAGAAAATAAACTAACATTCAAGCTGCTTTTAGATAGAAGCCTCTGTTCCAGATCTTCGGTGTTTGTTTTTACGATTATTCGGGTATTAGGCTTCCTAATTAAATTGAACATCCAAACGATGTTTTTATCGAAAGATCTAGGCAAAACAGCTTCTAGTAACATGATCTACCTTTTTATTTAGAGCATTTTTGTTTCGGGCTCGAGCCTCTGATTGGAGAAAACAAGATCGTGTCGCATCTTCTCTATCGGGTTGAGTGGAATAACATACCGATGCGACAAACAACCGCAAACATATATCTTCTAACAACAACAATGCGACATACAGAAAAACATACTGAGATTACAAAACAGAACAACAAAAAAAACAGAAGAACAAGACAAACTTAATTGAGCACAAGTGTTCTTTGATGTTGTTGTTGTTGGTAGTTGTTGCTTTATCTGCCTTGACGATGGTAGTTTTTATTAGACACATCATCATATAAGATTCAAGCTTGGAATCTGGGTGTTTTGAAATGTTGTTTTGTGATTATTTAACCACCTTCTCTATTCTAAATCAGAATCCAGAAGGGATTGATTGTTGATGGGTTCTTGCTATTCAAATCTGGCAGAAGCACATCAATTCTTCATCCAACAACAACAACAACAAGAACAGCAAGAGCAACAACAAGAACCACAATCTTTATCATTCATCAACGAGAATAATAATCTGATAGTTGAGGATAAATCTCCAATCGTGGATTTTCAACAATCACCAAAAATTGATTCAAAAATTGAAAAATTATCAAAACATACCATTCATAGTCAGAATCCATCTTTAAAGTTGATTAACAAAACGCCCAAATCATGTGATCCAAAAGTGATCGGTGAAATTGATGAACACCAAAAGTGCCTTGATTATTCGTATAAAAAGAAGACGAACAGAAGAAAAAAACGATCATCATCTTCGTCTTCGTGTTCGACCAATAGAAACAATTCATTGCCTTCAACACCATCAAAACAGCAGCTTTCTAGTCCATCCAAGAAGCATAAAAAGAAACGACAACTGTTCAGGAGAATACGTGAAACAATACTAAACAACAAACGAACGGCAAATTTCACCGTTAAACACCAGTCACGTGCAGACGATAATCACACACAAAAATCATATGTGGATGATAAGAAGCCAATCGAAGAAACACTGATCAATACCTATCAAGTATCGTTTGTACCTGCAACGTCTGAATTATTCGAAATCGTATGCGTGTCCAGTGATCAATCGGATGAGGACGAAAGCCGGGAAAACGAACGGAATGATAGAAAACAAGTTGCTTTGTTTGCTAGAATTAAAAACCGATTTTCTTTAAGAAACATTGCTAATCTAACCAAATCTGGAAAGGGGAAAAATAATAATAATACTAATACTAATCAGCGAAAAGGAAAAGATTCACACGCACCTAAAGAAAATTACCTGGATGAAGATGATGATTATGAGCGGGAGAAGCATTCAAATTTGAGACGAAATGAAGATAAAATGTCCTATTTGAAACATCCGTTCAGATCCAATGTCCAATCAATGGTTAATAGCAACAATAATGATAATAATGGTAACAATAATGGTACAACAGCAGCAACAACGTTTGGTGGCAAAATTATCAGTTCCGGTTTTGTGAGGAAAAAAACTGAACAATTTCAAACATTATACAATGAAATGGATAATTCACAAAAATTTAGCAATATGCCAACATTGGAGGCTAAAAGCACTAATAATGATAATAATTGCCAGCAAAAATCCAACAAAAAGAATGAAAACAATTTGGATCGTGCCCAACCGCATCAGCCAAGTAAATTATTACCACCGACCAATGTTGTAACAAGCACCAGTAATTCAATATTTCGCGGTCTACGTTCACGCATTCCGTCAATGATTGCCAAATCGACAGGTAATGTGAATGGTGCACTTCATCAATCATCGAATCAACAGCAGCAGCCAAGATTCATCAAAAACGCTAATATCCGTGGTACTAAAACGGCCGCCACAGCAGCACCAACGAGTTCATCCACCACCACCACCACTGCTACAACCAATCTCATCAAACCTATTTCGGCACCAACCTTGTCCTCATCCTGTTGTTCCTCCTCATCATCTTCATCATCCACTTCATCATTGAATCAACCTATTAGACCGCCCATATTTAAAGCGCAGAACAGTAAATCACTGAAGCAGCAACAGAAAAAGTTATCAACCAATTTGAAACCTCCCACCGCTACAGTTGTTCCCTCCCAACATGCGCAGACAATGGTTCGTAAATCATCATCATCGTCCAATCTGCTCAGCACGGAAAACGCACCAGTTGCTCCAGCATTACCACCGAAACCATTGACAGCCATAACTCAAGCTAAAACAGTATTGTCAATTGAACCAAAACAAGCACAGATTGTTTCGATGGCTACGAAAACATCCACTCAACAGCAACAACAAGAATCTCGACTGAATCCAACATCCGGTTTGGCGCCGCCTGATATGAATCGAATCGGAATACCAATAATGAAACCTTCGTTTGGTGGTACCATTCCTCCGGCGTTGTCCACGCAAACATCACAAAGGCAGCAACAGAGGTTGAATTTTTTGTACGGGATTCAACCAACATCGCCAGTTCATCCGATCGTTCCGCGTATATTCGGTTCGCAGCCACAACCACAACCATTACCGCAGCCAGTACCGGCCATCAATAAATCTTCATTGATGTTCAACAACAACATCAACAACCATAATAGCATAGCTCAGCATTATCAACGTGATAATAATAATAAATATCCATCGAAAGGAGAACATTCGATGATGACTAGCCGAATCAAAACGAATCATGGTAAGTCACGCTCTCCAAAAGTATGGAACACACACATGGAGACATGGATTTATTGCCTAGCGCGAATCGAGGTCATAGGCTCTCACCTTAGGATGGAGGGAAAAACATTAGCGACGGACCGACAGTGATCTTTTTTTTGATCTCAAGAGAACCTGTTGTTTTCTTAAATAATATTATTAGTTATTCAAATCAAATTGCCAGACCCTTTGTTATGTTCGCATTGTCTTTGGTTGTTGCGGTTTCTCTTCAGATAGGCGCCACTGTTACACTGGTTAGGCTGGCGATTGGAGCTTGATTCCGTTGGTAGCATTGAGGTCATCGTTGAGATTTGATCATCTCACAACATGATTAAATGGCCGCGATTTAATATTTTTGATTTATTCTCGGTTTGTCGCACGATCCGTATAGCTTCGTCGAATCATCCGGAAACAACATCATTAGCATATATGCCGTATAGTCGTCAACAGCCAGCGATGAAGAAGAACACATTGCCCACGACCAATGGCAATCCGATGGTTTCATCCATGGCCAATCGTACTAAACCGTCTTTGTTGTATAATAAACCCCAGCAGCAATATTCTGTTAATTCCAGACAGAATAATAATCGTAACAATCTAACTTTTAGCAAAGCAAATTACAATAATAATAATAATAATAATGCAAATCAATCATATCGTAAAAATACTGAAGATTTGAATGGTAATTTCCTGTCCAAACCAAATCCATCCATGGCCCACACCACAGCCACCACCACCACCGGAACTTTAGAGGAGTTTTTTGTGGCCAAAAATTTTTCCAGAAATCAATATCTATCATTGGTTGGCAAGGAAATTTCACCGATCATCGGAACCGATTCGTCTACAATGACTAAACGTAGAATGGTGAATAATGATGATCATGATGATGGTGATCATAATTCGCTTACACCTCAAATGATCAAGCAACATCAATTCAATGATGCACTCATTCTCTCACAATCGGATTCTGATCACCCCAAAACTGATGGGACATTTTCTGCTTGTTCTTCAATGGTTGAAGATGAAGATGAAGATGGTTTAAGTACTTGTTCGGTTCGCACGGAAGATTTTCTCCCCAACAAACAAAGTCAGGACAGAGGTAACATGAATCAGATTTCATCGATGATGTCATCTGGATCGACTGGATCCAATCCATGTTCCGCTTCGATTTGTTCAACTGCAAGTACTACATCCAGTTTTGTGTTTGATCCGAATCGTGGGTCGCGCAATGGTCATTCACATCAGCCAAGACCAAGATTCCATACGGGATCCACATCAACATCTAGCTGTTCAAATCGTGATTTGTTTCTGATCGACGATGAAATCGCCGATCAACCAGCCTTGATGATTTCCGGTGATGGTAATCAATCGACCATTGAAGAGAAAAGACTTCAAAGTATATTAAATTTATCCGATTTAGTGGATGAGAAGAATTGGATAATGTCACCAACAAAAACTTTGACACCATCCAGCACATCGAATACGGTGACCACGGTCAGCAGTAACAACGATTCACCGGTGACCAACCATCAACATCAAACATCATCATCGAACACAATGACACCGTCATGTGAACTAATGTTACAATCTTTAAATCATGAATTGGACAATTTGATTCTACAGACCAACATTGATTATCAATCATTGCCACCAAACAATGGTGACAATATTACCGATACGAATGGTACCGGTGAAGTTCCGGTTCCGGTGTCAAATTCTAGTCAACCAATGCAAAATACTACAAAAGCGGCCAATACACGGATCGATCGTATTGGATCGTCGTGTAAGCTTCGCAAACGTCACTCTTATACATCCTCTTCATCATCATCCAATAGTACATCGCCTGGCAATGCTCATCATCATCATCATGTTCCGGTGGTGTTCCGACGTCCACGTCCATTATCGTTTGTTGAGAACGATGATGGATCATTCGGATTGGACACACCATCATTGCGAGCGGTGGCACAGGATTTGATCGGAATAAAGACCTTGTTGTTTCGATTACAAAATGTGCTACAAAACGTATGTTTAAGTTTAACTACTTACGTGGTCAACGGAAGTTGATTTCATCAAATTTTGTTTTTCCCTTCGAAAATCTTAGGCCGAGACGCAGAATCCGTTTGGACCGGTAGTGGATAGACCATCGCCACGAAGCAGCTCTTATGAATGGTCGGACAAAGTGGCCATCGGGTCTGAAAACAATCACGACCAACAATCATTGATGCAAATGTTACGCGAAGAAATATTTGATCTTAAACAACATAATCAATTGTTGGAACAGCAGATGATTGAAAAAGACCGTACCATACGTTTGTTACAGCAACAGATGGTAATCAGTATAATGTTGATTCGAATTCGGAGTACAAGTGTGTGTGTTAAATGGATCGTATTACCTTTTTTTTCCCAGGCTAAATATACCACCAATGGTAATATCATTGAACCATCATCAGCCAGACGTCAAAACACAATGGTAGATTACCATAGCGGTTGTTCCAGTTGCAGTTGCAGTAATCACATCAATAACAACCACAATAATAATAATAATAATAATAATGGTGATTTTGGTGCAAAACAACCATCAACCATCCAGTTGATGAATTCGACCACCCAAACGGAACCAAGAGATTATAATTATCATCCAAGAATGTCGACAGTGACCAACACCGCCGCCGCCGCCGCCAATTTGACCGCTGTTGGCCAAGATTCCCTGAATAACAATAATGTGGATAATGTTTCGGATAGTGTCAAGTGTTGAGGATTGAAACATGAGCTCAACAAGCTTTGGATACAACTGATACTTTATGATAATGAACAAGTCAACAATCAATTTCGGGAACTATATGCTAGGTTTAATGTACTGCTTAAAAGTCAATGGAGATTAGATGAGATGGTTTGCACACACACACACACACACACACACACACAATCCAAATATGCTTGATCGTTGACTTTACGTTGGCGTCTAAAGTAGGCCTGGGATGATTTGCTACGACCGAAAAAAAATATGCTCAAATGCGTTCCGGAAGATGATGATGATGATGATGGACACCGTATATAAATATTATGATCCAAACAAACACACACACACATTGAAATGTATGCACTGACACTCCCCGAAAATGAAAATGAAACATTACACATATAACAATACTAAATAATTCCTGTGATGATTTGTCTCAAATTTGATACTGAACTGAAAATACAAAAATTATTGCAAATTTTATTATTGAAATAAAATTATAAATTATTATAAAACTTTGAAACATGAAAAATTCAAAATTGAAAATTGATCTAAATTGATTCGGACGGACTTCAGTCTGTCAGACTGTCTGCTAACTGAACGCGAACTTCATGAAACTAGCTAACGAACGAGCGCGAAAAAAAAGACGGAAGAAGGATGAACAGTGATTATTGTTATCATCTTGATTAGAGGATTGTACCGAAAGAAAGAATGATGCCACCCGGCTTGGCATGGCAATATGGAACATGTCAAAATGTTTATTTCAATTTGGATTTTCCATTATCATTACCACCATTGTTCTTGCCAACAATGGTCACAAGTTGTGCCAATCTTTGTGTTATCTTATAGTCGCCCGTGTATGGCGGCCATGTTCGCGTGTTGGCGTTTGAAACTAATTCGCTTTAAGTGCTTGGTGTTAACAAGTACCACCATCCTGGATTCAAGGATACCAAGTCAGATCAAAGATAGGAGCGGTCTCGGTCGGCAACAGGTGTTGGCCAACCTTTTTGATAGCTTTAGCATTGCCTACGTCCAATAGAAAAACCCTATAAGGAGAAGGGTAAAAAGCTATAAGAGGATTGAGACATTAGGCTCCTCCTTCTTGTCGTTCTTCCACTTAATCTTAGCTTTTAAAAAAGGAGGTTCAATTTGAAGAAACAACACAAAATGTTTAGTCAAGGTTGAAATGACAAATTGAATCTAATTGTAACCGCAGAGAAAGCTAAGATGATATGAGATGATGAGGCGTATGCACCTCCTTCTTCTTCTGCTTCGCCTTCTTCTATTAGTTTCTATTGGTTTCGCAGGAGGTGGTTCAATATCGAAGGGGCTCAGATCTATGGAGGATTGGCCAAGTGACATTGTGCATGGTGTTTATAGGCTGTAAGTACTCGGGATCGAGCAACAGGTTGGGCATCCCTGATCTGCTTACTTACATATTTATGATAATTGTTTTAGCTTTACGAGCTGCTATAATTGTTCAATTAGACGAAATTTTTTTTTTAAAAAAAACAATAAACAAAAACAAGGCTACTTGCCAACAGCAGACAAAAGACAAAAGAGCCTGCGGTTATCATCGACAACTGATAATGGTTGATGGTAAATCATGGTTGTGCAAGTATGTAATTTGCTCGGTCGGTCGGTCGGTCTGTTCCAAAACCGCATCCGCAAAAGGAAACGGAATGTGGTGGTGGTTGATGATGATGTTTTATTTTTCGGGCTGTTGTAGATGATAATAATGATGATGATGATGATGGTGATGATGATGATGATGATTAACTCATTGTTTATTATTACCCAAGATCTGTTGACCATTGTGTGTGTGTTGACCAGTATCCTAAGTTATCCTCGGTTAGTATAGTGTATGCATAAATGTGTCTCTTCAGCCGCCCGGTTGTTGATTGTTGCACATTCATTCATTCAAACATTCATCTATTCGTTCGTCGGTCGTTCATTGCATCCAATCATTCATTTCCGAATGTGATGGAAAGGAAGAAGAAGAAGAAGCTAGAAGTTAGAAAAAAAACCGTGTATGTTTTTTTTTTCGGTCATTCGGTGGTTGATGATTATGGTGTGGTGGATGGCCAATGGATGATTTGATGATGACTTTGTCGATATACGTAAGCGTGTGTGTCTTCGTCTTCGTCTTCTTCTTGGTCGTCCTCCTCCTCCTCATCATCACATCGTCTTTGTGGTTCCAAATCATGGTGATTAGAAGTCAATCAAACAATTTTTCTTCTTCTTCTTCTTCTTCTGATTGTTGTTGTTGCTGTTGTTGGATATGGTGTTGTTCACCACCACCACCACCACCACCACCATTGAAAATCATCGGTCCGCGATCCGCGATGAGTTTTCATTGAGCGTTGCGCAAAAAAGATGCGGAACGAAAACGGATGCGAACAAACTAGGATGTGGACACTATACACAGAGAGAGGGAGAGATAGAGCGGAAAACAAAAGGCAACCACCAATGAGAATATGGCACACACAACATTGAAGGATATATAAAATTCAATGTAATAATCTCTCTGCTGCCTTGATGCCTTGATTATCTTCGCGTTGTTCTTTTTCGACCAAAAAACCCTTTTAGTTAGTTTTAGTCAATTTTTCGGGCCGGATGCAAAACGAATAGGTTATGTGGATAATAGAAAGAAAAGTTAAGAAAAGCCAAGCCAAAAAGAAATAATTGAATGATAATGTCCATAATGCGATAAGTCGATGTGTTCAGCCGCATCGCATCAAATGCCTGCCAAGCATCCAAAATATGTGCATCGCGTGTGCATGCAAGTGTGTGTTTGCCGGGTATTCAACATGCAAATTTTGCCGTTGTTGTTGTTATTGTGAATCTTCAATTCGGACATCATACATTTCATTGCAAATAAGGAATGATTATGATTATTCAATTATGTAATGTGGCTTATGTGCGCATATTATTACTGCTCTTCCTTCCTTCCTTTTCCTCTTTTCCATATAGCAACGGCGATGATAATGGCACAATGATGATGATCATGATGATGATGTATCCTAGCCGGCATCCTGGAACAACAAATTTGAATTCGATTTGAATATCCGAGCCGCCTATCCGAACATGTTCCATTTGGAATGTTTTCCTGGAATGTTCCCATGTGCTTCTTGGGGCGCCCAACACAGGGTCCATAGGTGACACACAAACACAAACATGCTTGTTAACAAACCACTGTGCTATTTACAAGTGCTATATAGCCAAAAGATTCGTTTCAAATTTGCCGTTATCAATCAAGGAAACCACCACACTTTTTGCCTATTTTTTTGTTGCGGTTCCTGGTTTTCCGGCTGCTAGACCTTTAATAATATTCTGACCTCTATTGTGGTCGTGGTCAATTCGTATGTTTGTGTGTGTGTGTGTGTGTTGTCCAGAAATCTTGTTGGAAAAATGATTCGGATATTGACCACAACAGCAAACGAATGATGTTAATATTTTGGAACGTGACTGCCGGGTTTTATTTGTCCGTTTGTCTCTCTCTCTCTCTCCCTTGTTTTTCTGTTGTTGTTTTGCTATTGTCGTATATTTTTTGTTTTGTTTTGTTTTGTTTTTTTCACTTTTCATTTCATCATTTGCTTCGATCATTATTATCATTATTATTATTCTTTAATCTCATTCATTTATTATTATTTCACAAGTAACACTAGCCACACACACACACACACACAGTCGACCGGTCCCCTTATCCCGCCTCCCATTATCCTACTACTCCTGTCCCCTCCTCCTTCTTTTCTTATCCAAAGGTGACGATTCGGAAGATGCGCACGAAAAACAACATCTTCACAGAACATCAAAGCCACACATTGTGTTGTGTGTGGGCGCGTCACATTCACTACGAGACACACACACACGCGCACACGCAGACACGGATCCTGATGATGATGATGGTGGTTACCTGTTGAACAACAATCAAATTAAACAACTATCATACCGAGATTGATTGTTTTCAATTAAGGATTCAAAGCCATAATTCACCTTATTCACACACACACGAATACCAAATCAACAGGTAGATTGAGATTTCATTTATCTCGGTAAAATTTTTGATGAGGTTAATGTGGTAACCTAAGAAGACGAAGACGAAGACGTAGAAGATAATGTGCTTGGAAAGGAAATAAAAAGGATTATGATGATGATGATGATGATTTTCGTTCCA
This sequence comes from Amerodectes protonotaria, assembly GCA_025882695.1. NCBI lineage: Eukaryota > Metazoa > Arthropoda > Arachnida > Sarcoptiformes > Proctophyllodidae > Amerodectes > Amerodectes protonotaria. Next base: position 52,393 of record JAOZJS010000028.1, on the reverse strand, counting down.
TTCGTATTGTCTTTGTTGGTTTTGTTGGCCGGTATTCGCAGTGTTTCCATTCGTTGTTCACGATTATCATCATCATCATAATCATCCGTATTATTATTATTATTATGGCCATCATACGGGCAATATTATCATAGTACAAAAAACGAAAACGAAAAATCCATAATTCATAATTGTAAACACAAACACAATTCCGGTTATGTTTGACCAAAATGTTTGCGGATTGTGTGTGTAAGTGTGTTTGTTTGTGAGTGTGTGGTTGGACAAACAAACAAATCTTCTCAGATTTGATTTGATTTGGTCACACACACACCAACCAAACATCGGGACCAACACCACACGGTAAACAGTACACGGTGGTCTTGTCGTCAATCTTCGGGAATCGCTTGGCGCCATACCACCACCATCTTGGAATGATGTGCCATTCGGGCCAGCATCGGGAAAATCCGGGCGCAACATGACATTCCAACACAGGATGTTGTACGATGATGTTCACGGGTGTTCAGGGTGCACCTTGGTGTGAAAGAGGTTAACAATCATACCATAAAGTCACCAGTGTGTGTGTGTCGGTGTGTCGGTGTGTAATTATTATCGAAGTTTTGTGATTTTTTTTCTTGTTGGTCGACGAAACGCGTGTTTCGATTGGATTTGTTGTTGTTTTTTATATTTTATTTTTTTTGGGACAATAAAAAATTCGAAAAAGAAAATGCTTTTTTTCTGTTGTTACGAACACAAATAATAATAATAATAATAAAATTACACGACAACGACGACCAACAACAACAACAACAACAACCTGGACAAGACGATACGATTTGATTGAAGAAAATAAAAAAAAAATAAAAAAGATAAAAGCCATCCAGGTAACCGAACACAGCACAACGTACACACGCGTCCGCCGAATACAATCCCGAATACATGGCAATAACACATTACATAACATAACATAACATAACATAACAACAATAATAATAATAATAATAATGACCAATAACAAACGGAAACGTAAGCAGCCAATAATTTTTACCTGTATTTGTTGTTGTTGTTGTTGTTGTTGTTGGCTGGTTGTTATTCCCATTGTAATAATTGTGTGAGTACAAGAAGAAGACGAAAAAAAGTTCAATTCAATTTGTATCATCCATCCATCCCATCCATTTGGGGAAACGGGGAACGGAAACGAGAATACGCGATCACAACAAAGCAACATGATTGTAACGGTGGTGATGATAATGATGATGATGATGATGAATGTCGGATCTATATATTTTCCCCCTCCCCCCTCTCTCTTCCCGTATCGTTCCAAATCAAATCCCGATGATTGTGGAATGGAACGGGACCATAACCTGTATATCCCCAGTGGATCCTCCCTCCCTCCCTCCCTCCATTTCGGATTTCAATTCGGATCGTTCAGTACATTTCCATTTTCATATATCCCCCGTTCGTCCGCGGCCACCGCCGCCCCTCACGCCCATCTCATCATCAATAAGTTTAAAATCTTCGGTGCAAGATTTTATTCAAAGAAAAAAAAATCAGAAATAATCAGAAAAAATTTTTCGTTGTTCTTCAATGGTTTCTTCAATCGAATAAATCATAAAAGCATAAAATGGCCGGATCAATTTTTCGGTCGTTTTTGTTTTGTTTTGTTGCCAATTTCATATTCAAAATGAAAACGAGAAACGACATACTACTGGAAATTATCCTAAAGCAATGACTCCAAGATGGATATCGATGATGCCGATGGACATGGCCAAAAAGGATTTAGATGGGGGATGAGCGAGAGAGCGAGAGAGAGAGAGAGAAAGGGGAGGGGGAATCGATCCGAAACAAAATGGATGGAAACTACAAACAAACAAACAAACAAACAAAAAACCGAAAGGAAACAAAAACAATGATGACAAACAATGGTTACAGCAAGCCAGTTGAATCCTTCGGTTATAGTAAAAAAACCCAAGAAATACTTTCGCACAATTGGAATGTTTGGAACACAAATAGAAGCTGTCCCGAAAACAGAAGAAGAAGAAGAAGAAGAAGACATCTTCATCATCCAACGGGTGGAAAAACAAGAAAAGTGGGGAGCTTCGACGATGATGACGATGATGATGATGATCTTTTAAAACCATCTTTAAAGTTATCTCACCCCCCCCTTTGGATTTTCGGTCGGTTCTTCGGCAAACAAACATCTTTTAAGCAAATACGGGTTTTTTCGGGTTTTTTTTTCGGGCTTTCTTTCTTTATTCCTTTTTTTTAAAACCTATCTTTCTTTCGTTCTTTGTCGCTCCCTTGCTTGCCGGGCGCGATCCCTCTCCTTCTTCTCCCCTCCTCGATAGTCCATTCGATATTGCTCCGATCCATCAATCAATGGATCACACACACTCATTCACACTCGGTTAATGTTTGATTCGAAATCGAAATCATCATTACGTTCAAAATGTATTTTACTTTCCATTATTCGGGGTCCATTATCCTGGAAACGAATGAAAAAAAAAGATCCTCTAAAATGCACACTGACAAGATCCAAAGAAGGAGAAAGAGACAGAGACAGAGACAGAGAGCAAGAGACAACCGCACTTGTATGTGTATGGTATTTTTTCGGTTATCATTGATTGAAGATTGAATACCTACATCAACGTGTATGTGTGTGTGTGTATGTGTGGGTGAGAGGAAACTTTCTTTCCCGTTCGTTCGTTCGGATGATACTTCCTGTCCTGTGAAGAATCACAAAAATACACAAGCTTGGATCCAAGTCAATAATAATAATCGTCATCAAGACGAAACGAAACGAAACATAATCATGACCATAATCATCATCAGTCTTTTACAATTGTTGCTGCCAATGATGATCAACAACAAGAAGAAGAAGAAGAGTCCTGGAAATGCAACTTTGTGTGATCCATACACTCTTTGGACACTTTTTTTTGGCAGCAAATTTTTTTCTCTTCAATTTTTTTTCCAACACAAGTCACCGGATATGTATGTGTGTGTGTGTGTGTGTCCGACTAGTGAACGAGAATTTTACGCCGAAGAGTTTTTTGGGATGCGTCCAACCGGAGGAAACAAAAATTCAAGCAAGAGAGAGAGAGAGAGAGACAAACAAGATGACATGAACACAATACAAACAAGATTGTATTTTGTCTGCTCATCTTTGCATGCTGGTGTTGGATCATCATCATCATCATCATCATCATCATCACCACCACCATCGACCACTATCCCGAATGGATTTCTGGATTGTATATAAGTTGGCCCAGGATCCAACATTTGAATCATTCGAAAATCGTGTTCCATTCGACAAACAAGCAAACAAACCAGCAAGCAAACGTTTTACCGTTTTTGTAGAAAAAAAAACCCAAAAAAGTTTTACTTTTTTTCTCCCCAAAATAATTTAGACATGAAGCTAAGACCGTTTCCGACCTTGTTGGTGATATCCGCAACATTGGTGGTGCTAATATTGGTGGTGCAACAAGTGGATGCTGGAATGAAAAAAATGATGAAAGATATGATGATGATGGGCATGATGGGTGGTAAAAAGAAGATCATCATACCAATACCGATACCGATGAAGATGGGCGGCGGCGGATCCAAGTGTGTGTACGTACCCATGCCCTATCCCGTTATAAAATATGTTGAAAAGCCCGTTTAGTAAGTGTTCGCTGTTTGAAACGGATCCTACTAATTTTTTTATTTATTCCCTTCCCCATATTCGATCCCGATTCCGATTCGGAATATGTTTCCTCGAATTCCTCAAATTCCTCAAATGTCCATGATGTCCTGTCCTCACGCCTATCCCATCATTTGATTCCCGATCCTATTCTATTTTTTCTAAATCAAAACAGTATGGGAGGTGGTGGCGGATATGGTGGTGGTGGCGGCGGAGGCGGTGGATATGGCGGCGGTGGAATGGGAGGTGGTGGATACGGAGGCGGTGGCATGGGAGGTGGCGGTGGATACGGAGGCGGCGGCATGGGAGGTGGTGGTGGAGGATATGGTGGTGGTGGCGGCGGCGGTGGAGGATATGGCGGTGGTGGCGGCGGTGGTGATGATTATGGCGGTGGTGGTGGCGGCGGTGGTTATTAGATAACCACTGGTCCTCTCACTGGTATACCCCCCTGATATGGCCGACTAACGAATTTGCTGAATCCTCAAACCTCAAAATTGAAACATAAACCATGAAGAAGAAGAAGAAACACTTTGCCTGCCATCTTACCACCGATCGACCGACGGATCCACTCGAACATCTTCCCGGCAACAAGTGTTTGTAAATAATCCACAAAATTTCCATTCCATTGTCAAATCGCTCCGTCGTCATCATTCCGAACAATCCGTCAATGCGGAATACGTGAGAAAATCCTCTCTCCCTCAACACAATTATTCTGGATCGAAAAGAATTTTTTTTTCGGCTGGTACTGAAAAAAAATTCTCCATTCGGATTCCGACCAACTTTTTTGGCGATATTCTCTGGGGATATTTCGCTCTACGTTTTCGTCTTTGTTCGGCGCACACACCAACCAACCAACTCACACACACCTACACATACACGCCCACACACTAAACACACGCTTTTTCATTCATCACGCATATTTTCAACGAGATCATTCATCAAAATTCATCAAAACGATCACCAAGCCTCTCCCCTTTCCCCAATTGATTTTTTTTATTGTTGTCGTCGTTGTTCATTGTCATTGAAACCGCGGCTCTTTGGGGTTGTGGTTTCAATCATATCATCCACATCATCATCATCGTCGTTGTCCCTGTTCGTCGTGTAGAACACACCCTCGCACACACACACACACGTCTGTGTCTTGTCAAAAATCAACGTTCGTCCATTGGTCTGTTTCGTTTGTTTCATCGTTCATCGTTTGTTCAGCGCAAAAATCCTACCCTTTCCCTGTCAATGGTGTTGTTTTCCCACTTTTACAGTGCAGTGTCTGTTCCCTCTCTGTAAACCAATCATCAACCAAAACACACCCCTTCTACTACACGCTCACACAAACATATACAGGATACACACACACATGCCCATTATAGCTTTCGTTCGTTTCGTTCGCTCGTTCGTTCGTTGTTGCTCTTTTCATTTAGGACAAAATTCCCTCCCCTTTTCAGGCAAACCAGAAAAATTTTAGCCAAGAAGCGTTGAAAGTGTGTGTGCGTGAAGAAATTTACGAGTCAACCCTTTCTCTCTCTCTCTCTCTCTCTCGTCACCTAACCAAACCGACCAATCACAAGGAAGGAAAGCAAGGATCGGAGGCGTGAGAAGTCCGTGTCGTAACTTTATGCGCGCACACTTTTTCCGAGCTTTGAAATTTTCAAAATTTTTTCATTCATTGTTCTTTGCGGTTTTGCCTGAATGTTCAATGTATCTCTCTATTTCCCCCAATTTTTTTAGCTTACCAAAACAAAAATAATTAACCAAAAACTAAATTAATCTCAATGCTTGTTTCCGTTATAAAAAAATTTTTTGTTGTGTGTGTGCAACACCGAATTTCGATTTATTTTCTTAATGTTGTTCGTTTTTTTTAAATGTTTTTTGAATCTCTCCAGAATTTGTCTCTTGTCTCTCATTCTTCTCATTCACATCAACATACATATTCTCAAACACACCCAAGATATTTACAACCGAAACCAGAGACACACACCCACTTACATACACACAAACACGCCAAACATAAGATACATGAAAAAACGTTACAATTACAAATAAAAAAGTTTTTTTCAAAAAAAAAAATCTGAAACGTTTTGACATTTTTTTCATCCTCTCCATTTTCCATTCAGACTGGTGTTAATCTCCACCATCACCGGAAGCTATACGAATCTTCCAATTACCAGAGCTGGTTTCTTCGCTTTTCGGACCTAAAACAACAGTGCATCCGGATTGAAACGGAACTAAATATCTGTGGGAAAAATAAACTCAAAATCAAATACTTGGAATGATCGAAAGAGACAAACAAAACGAACCTTTCGGCCACTTCCTGAATATCTGCTTTGTTGACATCCAACAAACGAATCCTGTACTCTTGTTTCATGTCATCGGTGATGCCGGTCAAAAATTGTTCTAATCCTTGATCTCCTGGTGGTATTGGTTGATCGACCGTTTGAAATACTTGAAGCTTAGCTTCATCAATATCTTCATCACGATAATTATCCCCTCTTAGCATCCATTCGCCGGTTTTCTCGAATGTTTTCATTGTTTTGATGATCTGCGGATCACGATATGAATAACAATGAAACGCACCACCAGAGTCCAATCGTGCACCACCACCATAAGCACCGCCTTTTTCACGGATTTCTTTGTGCAAGAATTTCATTGTTACCAAACTGGCCGCTATCCTCAGCTTGGCATGATCCGGATGAGAAAACGGTGCACAATAAACCGAACGACCAAGAAAATTGGTCGCGAATGGAAACACAAAATGTTCATTCGGTAAGCTTGGCTGTAATGCTGGCATACCGATTCCAATGTCTGATTCGTCGATATTTTCCGCCTTGGCTGATGATCCGATTGATTGCAGAAATTTCTCCAATACCTGCAATGATTGACGCATGGTAGGAGCTTCAGCATTCACTGCACATCTTAGCCTTTCTGGCGTCAAAGCTATCCGGGCAATCTGTTCCAGATGTTCGATGATTTGGGAAACTTTTCCCGAGCTTGCAGCCATCAAACGAAAATAAGCCAATGAAGTCATACCGGAAGTTAATTCACGTAGTTTGAATGCTCCACCAAAAAATGAAGCAGCTCTACGCATTGCATACGCATGTCCTTGATGAGAAACACTTTGAGCCAATTCAGCCGAACAAATCCTTATCATTTGGATTAGATGATCTGGATCATCGTGAAATCGAATACGGCTAAACACTTCAGTCCACAAATGAAACATTTGATCCAGATTACGTTCTAAACAATAAGAATTCAAGTAAAGGCCAGATTCAAAACGATCAAAAGCACTGAAATGATCGGCAATGTGAACCATTGAGTTTAGGCCACCGGTATGCATTTGTATTTCTTGATCTAATTGTTTGCGATCATATTTACCAGCACCAAGTTTGGTTAAAACCTGGGCAAACAATGGCAAATATGGAACGAGTTTTTTGGGGAACATTTCCGCTTTTAGCGGCAGAACAGCATTAAAATAGACGATACCATTGGTTGGTTGAGCACTGTATTGGACCGGAACCGTTCCAATTTTGATCTGTTCGATGTTGGTTTTTGCTATCGTACGACTGATATCTTTGATGGTCAATGTTGGCAGTACGCTAACATCTTCAAGAGTATTTTGGACATGCAATAATTCTTGACCATTTTTGAAAATTTCCTTCAAATCATCCGGATCAAGCTTGGTGATTTTTTCATTCAACAATACTTGTTCTGAACGTTGTTGTTCTGCTTCGTATTCCGGATCCGGACTCATTTCAATCATCAAACGATGATTATTATCCAGAAAATATTGCTTCACTTTCTTTTGCAGATATTTAGGGTCATTGCGAAGATTTTCTTTGAATTTTTCTACTTGAGCATTGATATTCAAACATTCTAATGGATCAATATCATGATTCCACGTACTGTTGATGTACATTAACAGGGCCAAACCAAAATTGGCGCCCTGATGTTTGGTGTCCAATTCGATACGATGAAGAATGGCATCGATTCTTTGTTGCGGGAAACCTTCCGTGTAAGAATCCATCAATGCCATATTGATAGCTTTGTACACGGCACCGGTTTGATCCGCTGATATGCCTTGCAAGCCAATGGAAAAGATGGATTGTTTGGTGAAATTATGATAACCAGAATGAGGAGAGTAATCTGATCCAAGACCGGAATCAATCAACGCCTGATAAAACGGAGAATTCGGTCCATGCATCAATAGGGTGCACAATATTGAAAGGGTGAAATTTTCATGCACATCACTTAATGATTTCAAAACCCAAGCCATACTGGCGGTGGTTTGTCGATCCGGAAACGGTGCCAATGGATCGTTTGGACAGCGAAGCTTGATCTTCTGATGTTGAGTCCATGAATGTTGTTCCGGTATGTGAGACATTTTGCGCAACGATTCATCAGCATCGAATTTTTCGATTACTTTGCCGATGAATTTCAGATGATTCTCCAAGGGGAAATTTCCGTAGGTGAAAAATCGCGCATTGCTTGGATGATAATGACGATTATGAAATTGTTTCAATTGTTCATAGGACAATTCCGGAATGCACAACGGATCACCACCGGATTCATTGCGATAGGTGTTTTCCGGAAACAATTTCGAGATCATCTGCCGGATGTACACTGTCGAAGCACTGGACTGAATCGGGAAAAAATGAACGCGACCGAATGACAAAAAATAATGAAACAAAGTTTTCCTAAATTCATTCCTAAAAAAGTATTCCTTACAAATGCTCCTTTCATTTCGTTGAAAACCACTCCTTTGAAAATCAGTGGAGAATTTGGATCATTCGGATCCGAATGTTCTAATCGCCAACCTTCCTGAAGAAAATCCAAATAACGTAAACGAGGATGGAAAACAGCATCCAAATAGATGGACATTAGATTGTAGAAATCTTTTGGATTCTGTGTTGAAAACGGATACATCGTATAGTCGCAACCGGTGAAAGCGTTCATGAATGTTGACAATGATCTGGTGAGCATTTTCATGAACGGATCTCGAACTGGATAACGATGCGAACCGCACAATGCTAAATGTTCTAGAATATGAGCCACGCCGGTGGAATCTTCCGGTGTGGTACGAAATATCACACCAAAAAGATTGTTAGGATCCTCGCGAGCAATGTGAAGATGTTCGGCACCATTTTTTTCGAATGTCAACCTATAGGCAGTGAGACAAAGTTCGGGTATTGTTTGTACGGCATCCACATGGTATCCATGCAGACGATCGCCAACTTTGTACTGGGGTTCTGGGGCGCCATAACCAGTGATCAGAATATTCTTGACTGGATTATTCGAAGCGGTCTGATATGAACAAGATTTTAACAACAATGATGATGAAATAATTCTTGGTAATTTAATTCGATTCTTGGCTAAATTATTCTCTATCGTTAGATAGTTTTGCGATGAAGACGATTTATTCCGTATCCGGATCGATTTGGATCGATTCAAAGCGCTGATTCATGGTTAAACCTTATCAGAAACTGATAAAAAATGGGGAAATCAAAAAACTTACTGTGCCAACTTGTGGTTAGAGCAATATAAGCGCAGCATCTTGGACAGAAATGTTAGTTCATTACTGAATTAGACAACAGAATTTAACAAAAAAAATAATTGAAATTCTTGGTTCCAAGTATGGAATCATATGATATAACAAGCAAATCGTATTTCAACCGCTAGATGGCAGCTTTCCAATGAACAAAAATGAATGGCCTTCATGTGATTTGTTTTTCGTCTCCTTCTTATCCTTGTGTGTTTGTTTTGCCTATCAACCAGAAACAGCAAAAACAACAACCAACTGTGAAAGGAATATCTTGTTGAGATCATCATCAAGAGGGAAATAAACATTTGGCATTCTTTCGATAGTTTTATTAACCGTTCCTCAAATATCTTCACCATTATCATCGTTGGTAAGTTGATTGTCGTAATTGTGACTTCAAGATTTGAACCGCAGTTAATTTGAATCGTCGTCGTCTGGTAATATTTTTGTTAAATAAGATCAGGGTCCGTATCGCTTTAGAGTCTATATAGCATCATAAAAAGGTGGTAGAAGCAAGGATAATAATAACCGAATCAACCAAATTAAATATAGAACATTGAGCTTAAAGTGAGAATCCTTCAAATTGTGTCATCACCATGATTCAATAACTTAATTCTGCTCGTTTGTTTTCGCAAACAACTCAACCTGGACCATCAAAATCAACTTATCAATTAGTTTTGGAAGAAATCAAAGGTAATCTCAATCATCTAATCGTGTATTGATCAATATTTTTGGAAGCAAAAACCAAACCAAAGATCATAAAGTTTTTCTTGGAGATAATCAAAACGAAAAAAACAAATCAAACATAATAATTTGAATAGTGGTCTCTTTGTGTTCAACCAAAAACAATCTAATTATTAAGAAATAGGATCATCAGAATCATCAGCATATGTTAGCATTTTGATATAAATCTAATAATCTTATCATTCATCCATTCGTTCAGTATGTGAAAACCATTTAAAGTGTTGGATTTTTCCTTTTTTCCCTAATGATTTGTTTTTTTCCTTAGCATAGCTTTGGAAGCTTTGGTTAAATCAAATTCTACACTTTATTATTATTGTTGTCGTTGTTGTTGTTGCTGCTACTGTTGTTGATATTTTCGTTTCACGATTTAAATTCGTTCCATAGTTCAGATTGTTTTGTGTGTTCTAATATAACCAAAAAAAAAATCGTTTGAAAATGTTGAGAAATTATCGAAACGTACTTCGACTTGGTTGTCCCCTGACAAAATCCTCTACAACAGTATCATCATGTTCATCCGAAACATTGATTTTCAATTCAATGTCAATGTCCAAACGTTCAATTTCCAGTGGAAACATTTTGAGAGATGATTCAGGAGAATCATCATCTAATCTTGATCAGCCTCACACAATACCGGAAAAACTAAAATATGTAACAGAAGCAGAAAATCCATCATTTTTTCACATGGTTGAATATTTTTATCATCGAGGATGGCAAATAGTTGAAGATAAATTGGTAGAAGAATTTAAGGGCCGTATTCCATTAGAGGAGAAAAGACGTAAAGTTCGTGGTTATTTGAGCATTATCGGACCATGTCATTCAGTGTTGGAATGTTCGTTTCCGCTTCGTCGCGACAATGGTGAATATATAATGATCAAAGGTTGGCGCGCACAGCATAGCCATCATCGTTTACCAACCAAAGGTGGTATCCGTTATTCGACCGATGTCTCATTGGACGAAGTTAAAGCATTATCAGCATTGATGACATTCAAATGTGCTGTTGTGGATGTACCGTTTGGTGGCGCCAAAGCTGGCTTGCAAATTGATCCCAAAAAATTTAGCGAAAATGAATTAGAAAAGATGACCAGACATTTTGCCCTGAATTTGGCTAAAAAAGGCTTTTTAGGACCTGGTGTGGATGTGCCAGCACCGGATATGGGAACCGGCGAACGTGAAATGAGCTGGATTTCCGATACTTATTCACAGACCATTGGTCATACTGATATGAATTCACATGCTTGCGTTACCGGTAAGCCAATCAATCAGGGCGGCATACATGGACGAATTTCGGCCACCGGTCGTGTAAGTCGAGCAGCAGTCACAATAGATTATAGCAAAACACTAAGTGGAATTATGTTATTATTCAGGGTTTATACCATGGTATTGATAATTTTATAAATGAAGCCAACTTTATGTCTATGATTGGATGTACACCTGGCTGGGCTGGAAAAACTTTCATCGTACAAGGTTTTGGTAATGTTGGTTTGCATGCGACGCGTTATCTGCATCGAGCTGGCGCAAAATGCATCGGCGTTTTGGAATACGATGGATCCATTTTCAATCCGGACGGAATCGATCCTAAAGATTTGGAAGAGTTCAAACTAGCTCAAGGTACGATTGTGGGCTATCCAAAAGCCAAGCCATACACCGGTGAATCGTTAATGTTTGAAGCATGCGATATATTCGTGCCGGCCGCAGCCGAAAAAGTCATCACCAAAGACAATGCTCATAAACTTCAATGCAAAGTTTGTTCATAAATTTTGTGTTAACAGGAAGGAAATGATCGAATTCATCGATTTTTACCTGTTGCAGATTATTGCCGAGGCGGCCAATGGTCCAACAACTCCGGCAGCTGACAAAATATTGCTCGATCGTAATGTTCTGATTATACCTGATCTTTATATCAATGCCGGTGGTGTTACCGTTTCGTATTTTGAATGGTTGAAAAATTTAAATCACGTTAGCTATGGTCGTTTGTTGTTCAAATATGAACGGGAATCCAATTATCATTTGCTTGGTTCGTTTGTGTAAAACTCAACCATTCCCAAAGTCTTGTGGTTTGATCAAATTGATTTTTTGCAGCCAGCGTTCAAGCATCATTGGAAAGACGTTTCGGTGGCCGTATCCCGATAGTGCCAAGTGAAGCTTTCCAAAAGAGAATATCCGGTGCTTCCGAAAAGGATATCGTCCATTCTGGTCTAGATTATACGATGGAACGTTCGGCTAGGGTAATGCAAAAAATTTTGAAATTCAAATGGAAATCATTTCCGTGGTAATCTTTCTTTTTTTTTTAAAAAAAAAATTATCTTTAGCAAATTATGCGAACATCGGAAAAATACAATCTTGGATTAGATATACGCACAGCCGCATATGTCAATTCGATTGAGAAAATCTTCTTGACTTACAAGGAAGCTGGATTAACATTTGCATAAGGATGCGATTACGACCAACCGACGACTTCAATGATAATCGCAAACGCTTCGGACAAATTGATTTTTGCTTTTATTCCCTTAACAAATATATATTATAATAAATTGTGTCAATTAATCTCTTTAAATCGATGTTCATCAGCCAATTTCTATCTTTAATCCAGTCTATCCGTTTTATTCTTCAAAAAAATTCTTGTTGATAACTATTCAATGTATTTGTTGTTGTACGTTTCCATACGTTTATTGGTTTGAAAAGACTTGTGTTATTTGAGATCCGCATATGGATTCTAAATTTAGAATAATCACGATTGATAATAAAGCAAAACCCGTGCTGAACAAATGCCTGTTGCTTGCCAAAACGAATTAAGATGTGACGTTATTCTTATCCTTCTGTTAGTAATAAATGTCAACCCGTATTTTGGAACAGAACATTCGAGAGAAGCGGGAAAAGAAGGCGACTGATGACGCCAATAATCCTACCCAAGCGAAAGAATTTTTAAAGGTATTGCCTTTGGCTTGATGCCGAAGTATATAACCCGGTTAGACATGATCGACCAACTTTAGTTTTGTTCACCTTCATGTTTTAGAAGGAAAAAACGGTTTATGGGAAAACTTTACCACTCTGGCGATGTTGTCTATTCCAATGGCCAACCGTTTGTGCATGCACTTTGTACGGATCAACGCGCCAAACGTTGTGATTATTGTTTGTATGAAACCTTCCAGCCAAATGCTTCTCTCCTTGGTCTGATCCTTGATTTTTTCCCTATGTTATTCCAGCTCTAAATTACCGGAAAAATCTATTCAGTGTTTAGATTGTCGATATGTTCGGTATTGTGGCCCGAAATGTCAGGTAAACCTTCAATGTCCGGAATCTCAAGATTCAATCATCTTGGTTCTTTTTAAAAATTAGTCTGAATCCATAGATCTACATCGCCCAGAATGCTTGGTGATGGCTCGACGACCGTTACAGACAATCACACGATTGATTCTTCGATGTTTGATCAAATCGGACAACTCAAAGACTGAATCAGTGGATTGCATTCATGGACGCCAAAGAACTTGGAGCTGTCTGATGGATCGTAAGTACAAAGATTATGCGATTGTTGATCAGGCAGAACGGGGTTCGATTTTTTGGTTTTCGTCTGCAGACCACGATGATATCATTCATGATGTGGACACGATGCTCACCTTTGGACATGTGATTGAAGAATTGGAATTGACATTCCAGAAGAATCTGGTCGCAGAGGATGTTGAACAAATTTTGAGAATCTATGGAAAAATCCTGATCAATTCGTTCGCCGTTTCCGAACCGGATACTGGCCTGATCATCGGCCGAGCTCTTTATCTTGGGTTGGTTAATGATTCGAATGATTCGCAACTGCCACTGTCGTTTCTCTTTTTTTTTTTGGTTTTCAAGCGCATCAATTTTCGACCATTCTTGCCGCCCAGATCTATTTTATCAGTTTGATGGTTTACGAATCTGCTTTATTGTCGCCAAAGAGGATATTTTGGTAGAACAATGGAAATCAAACACCACCTGTGAAGATTCATTTGGAAAATATATCGACCAATTGCATATAAGCTACATTGATGAATTGATGCCGGTCCAGGAACGACAAAGAGCACTGAGAACAACCTACTATTTCCAATGTCAATGTTCTAGATGTCAGGAGGACTTGGAGCAGGAAAATTTTTACGTTCAACCATCATTGGTTAGAAGATTGCCACGTTGCTTGGAGATGATTGATGATTATTTTCATTCGAATGAAATCTGTGATCTTATTGGAACGATTGTCGATTTTGTTGTGCGCCAAAATTTCGACGTTGAAAAGCTTTCCACACATCGTATTCATCCGGTTTACGTCTACAAACAGCAAGAATCGTTTCAGCAGATATTGGAAGAATGCCAAGAACTGATTCCAGATGTAGCCACTATGGACCAGGGACCAAAGATTCTTTTACAGGACTTTCTGGCCAGCCATCGTTGCGATCCATTTGAAATGGAACAATTGGCACAACATTATGTTAGCTATTATGGCAGCCGTAATCATCCACGATTATTGCATAGGCTTTGGTTTTGGATCACTTGTTTATTGGTGAACAATGGCCAGATGGATAAACATTTGAATCAATCAAGGATCAGTGCTATTCGTGCAATGCTAAGGCAGATCAGATTGATGAGGAAATTTTTGAATAATTTTTAAATTTTTTCCTTCTGTCAATCGTCGACAGATGGAAGCAGTAGCAAAATTTTATGCATTTTTGAATTAAATTATGCCATTCATCAAAATTATGGTTCAATCACAATGGGCTGCCACCTGTTGAGTCAAATATGAATCCAACTTCAGGGGGCTGCCACCTGTTGACTAAAATATGAACCCAATTTCAGGGGGCTGCCACCTGTTGACTAAAATATGAACCCAATTTCAGGGGGCTGCCACCTGTTGACTAAAATATAGTGCTTTCATCTGCTGACATTTTTTTTTGCCGATAGATGGTAACACTTGTTACGTGACGAAGTACTAAGACTTCTACCATATTAAGATGATGTAGAGCAGGGCTTCTCAAACTGTGGGTCGCGACCTTAAAGGGGGTCGCGTAGCAAAATTTTTCCCTAATTCTGCCATTCAAAAAAAATGGCATTTCATCACAAGGGGGTCGCGATGAAAAAAGTTTGAGAAGCCCTGATGTAGAGTATTTGAAAAAGATGTGCTGTGAAGGCCAGATGTAGAAATAGTGGGCCGGAGTGGTCTTGGAGACAACTATATTAACCTATTTTATATATATGAATACTTATGTGTAAATAGTCAAAACGACCAGTATAAAGGACTGGCATAACCAATAAAACTACACCATTTACAATTACATGGTAGGAAAGGGTGGTTGGCGTTTCCTTTGTTCCTCTTTGTAACGATTTTTTTATGTGTGTGCTGATTTTAGCTGTTTCCTTTTGCTGTTTTCGCTGTTTCTTTCGCTGAAAATTTTGTGTTTTGATTTTTTGTTTTTGTGTCGCTGATTTGGCTTTTATGAATTTTGTGCTGTTAACTAATTCCGTATGGTAATCACCAGATCTCAAACAAGCATGGCCTTAACCGGAAATGATGGATTAGTGAAAGCCCAAGTACAAGAAAATCACTGCTAGGTTGCTATCAAGAATTGAAATCAATGTATTAAGTTTGAATTAAAGTTTTTAAATTGTGTTCCACTGAGGGATACACATGGTCCGCAAAAATATATTCGGGCCAGGATCCTAGTGGACGTCGGCAGGTTGGCGTACTGAACTTGCTGACAAATTATTGAGCAAAGGACGTACTTTATACGTGGATAATTTCTATACTAGCTACGAATTAGCACTTGAATTTTTCCTCAAGAAAATTGTGACGACTGTAAAGTCGAAAGATTCACAAATCACTGACACATTTTTGTCTCCGTCAAAGCTAAGTGAAGAATCAAAATTTCGACTCATTGCCACCAAGTTACCGGAAAATATCTGGCTGCCATGTGCGGATTTGTTGATGTATGAAACGTATTCACACGGCTCTTTGTTTTCTTTTCTTTTTTCATTTTGCTTCATTATTATTGTTATTTTTATTAATAAGCAAAAATGCAATGCAGTGAAAACAACTTTCAATGGTTAGGTTCATATTTTATTCATATTTTAGTCAACAGGTGGCAACCCCCTGAAGTTGGGTTCACACATGATTCAACAGTTGGTAGCCCCCTGAGGTGGGCTCACATATGATTCAACAGGTGGTAGCCCCCTGAGGTGGGTTCATATTTGACTCAACAGGTGGCAGCCCCCTGATGTTGAGTTCATATTTGACTCAACAGGTGGCAGTAGAAAATGCAATGCAGTGAAGCCGACTTTCATATTTTAGGGGCAGCCCTCTGAGATTGGATTCATATTTTTGTCACCAGGTGGCAGCACTTGAATTTAGTTTACTTTTTAGCCATCAGATGGCAACAATTGTGTTTGGTTGACTTTTTTGCCACTAGATGGCAGCACTGCCATTTTGATGATGATCCAGATTAATTTAATAAATTAACTTATGAATTGAATGTACTTTTTAGCAACAGTGCTGCAACCTATTGACTGAAATTATTATTCAATCACAATTGATTAAATTCAAAAAATTCTATAATTACGAAAAGGTTTGATTAGGTTTTTTTTGGAGACTTTATAAAGCTTGCCAATCTCCCAATCGAACACACAGTTGATTTTTCCAAGTTTTGTGGACTTTTTGCTTGTGATTGAATATGCCAACATTCTGAGAACCTGTTTTGGTGAAAAACGGGAAAGACCGACCGTACTTTCCCGCGTAAGCAACGCGTGAACCGTTCTAAATTTGATGCTACTAGCATCCAAAAAACATTGGGCTAGTGGTATGGCGGATCGTTTGAAAATTATTCCTCCTTTTCAAAACCGCACAAGGAATCAGCTCCTCTTTCGCTTCGTCATTACTGAAAGCGTTCTCGTTGCGTGCAGTAGTTGTTGATAGTCTCGCCAAGAACCCATCGGCGCCATTACCAATTTTCCAACAGGATTTTGGCGCTCTTTTTCCCCTAAACTCTTGTTGTTATTCAATTCAATTTGCTTCTTCTTCTTCTTCTTTTTCGAATTTGCTCGACAAATTGTTTTGCGTGTTCTTTGTGAAATTAAGGAATCGGATCGGAAAATTGGATCGACGATCCAATTCGAATTCTGATTCGAATTCAATTCTACACCTTTTGTTGTTGATTTGTGTGTGTGTGTGATTCTTCGTTTGGGCGTGTTGGTGTTGTTGTTGTTGTTGGTTGTTTCTTTGGATTGTTTCTTTTATTTTCGTTTGATTGAATATTCCAAAAGTGTGTGATCTGTGTCAGCTTGGTGTGTGTGTTCGATGTTGACACGCCAAATTCTCATTAAAATAATTTCCGTGCTCGTCCACGTGCGTCCGTCAGGTATTCTGGCTCTGTGTTCAGCTTTTTGGCGGGTGTGTGTGTATGTGTGTGTTTGGTTTCGTTGTGATTCTCGTGTTTGATTCTATTATGTTTGGTTGACCGATCAACCACAGTCCCCCGGATCACATCATTTCATCATGGTTTCATCGGCCATTGCCGTTGTTATGTTGAAGAATAATCATAATTGACTCTGGATATGACTTACTGGCTCAATGATTACAGCAGAATGTAAAAGTGTGTAATGTGAATCCCAAAAAAGTAAATGTGACCTATGACCTTGTTCTATGTTTTTGGGATATCATTGGGAGCCACACCCAAACGCAACCAGAACAACAACGACAGCTGCAATCACCATCATCATCATCATCATTATTATCATACACCATTGGGCAGTGTCCTTGTTTCTGGTGAATCGTGAATGGTGTTTGTGAATATTCGCATTCACATTCACATTTCCGATTCAATTTTGAGACAATTCCGATTCAACACAACACAACACAATGAATCTCGTTTCCGTATCCTCAAGGTGGTGGGAGTTTCCACCACTGCTGACCCAACAACGACAGCAACAACAACAACAACAACAACAACTATGGCCGAATAGATCGCCACCAAGAAAACGTCGCAGAAGGCCACCGGATTCTTCAGTGATCATCAAATGTTTAATTCTTGTTTTATTGTTTCAAATTGTAAAACTCGCTAATGGATCCATCACCCAAGAAGGTAAGTTTTTCCAACATTTTCCAACATTCCGGATACAAGAAAGACAACAACAACAACAACACAAAAAACAAATGAAATTTTTATTACTGTCTATTCCATCACCATGGTCTCTATCACACCATCATGCTATAATCATTATTATCCTAGGAGCCATGCCAAAACACACAGCATGGCGCCCAGAATGTCTCTGTGTGATTTAAACAGACCAAGACCAAGACATGAGGCTGCAAAGAATATGCCCAATGTTATCATTGTTGTTTTCATTGTTGTGCAGCAAGATATAGTAATAAACATCACGCCGGGATACAGGCGGATGAATTCTGTGGAATTCCATCGATTTCTGGCGTCGTACGATCATGATGATGGCGATGGTGGTCTTTTGCTAGCAGTGTGTGTGTGTATGTGTGTTTTGCTGGGTATTTTTCCATTCAATTTGTATTATTATTCTCAGAATCCAGACTTTTTTTTGGGATTCTTTTCTGGTTCTCTCTTTCCTTTGTGTTTTGTTGTTTGGCATTGTTGTCGTCGTCGTCGTCGTTCTCCCATAACCCGAACGCATCCAATGTGAATCCTTCATTGTGTTGTGTGTGTGTGTGTGTGTGTGTGTGGATGGACCGAAAACCCCCTCACAACAATGCCAGAATTTTTTTCTGTTTGTTCGGCCATTTTCGGATTATTTAGCGGGGGAGGAGGAGAAAGAGAGAAAATTATGACGCCTGTCATTTGTTCGTTATTAGTCAAATCACACGCCCATATCTATTGTGTATGTGCTTGTGTGTGTGTGCTATTGTGGCGTGCGCATGCAGGCATCTGCCAATATGCCCCGCCAACATCCATTCATCAGGCTCAATTATTTCATCAACGAAAACGAGAGAGCGCGCTTGCGACATCTACACATCTACCAACCAGAGATGAGAGCAGACAAACAAACCGCCCAACCTAAAACGACGACGATGAGAACGACAAATGAACGGAAGGAAATTTTATTTATTATTAATAGTAGATATATTGTATCACAAAAAAAAGAATTATAACCAACAACCAAGAGTAATGATGTTGATGATCATGATGTTGATGATCATCAACATATTTTTTTCCTAACTCTTGTTGCTTATAATGGAGGGTTGATGGTACAGAGGGGGCTGCCCACGCTAACGCCGAAAAATTGCCGCATAAATGATGTCAATATAATAGCGAAAAATTTATTTTACACGATCCACTAAAACGACTTCATCTCTACTTTTGATCGTTTCATTTTCTGAACGATTCTTCGAGAATTCATTTCTTGAGGCCTTTAGGCCATAATTTGTTTTGGGGGGATAGTCTAGTTTAGTATTTGATCGATGGACATGTGGTCAAAACGCACGTAAAATTTCGAAAAAATCCGATGCATTTTTCGTGATGAAACAAACAAGATGATGTTCGATGATTTTCGCTCGCTAATCTTATTCTTCGGGCTCTTTTTTTTTCTTAATCTTTTTACATCTTAATTAATGAGCCCCGGCCAGAATCATCATTAACGAATCTTTAGTTTTTGTTACTTACTACAACAGTAACATAATAGCCTAGAACCAACCAACTCTCTCTCTCTCTCCCTCTCTCGCTCGCTCTCTTTCTAAGATGGGAATCAATCTTATCCATCTTTGGTCTGCAGAAATGTGCAGAATATAATATCCTGAAGATTAAAAAAGATATTGTGTGGAGCCTCTGATGGAGCTTTGAAAGCTCCATTGTTGTTTTTGTTTTTTTTCACCATGCTATTATGTAATGTGTAATGTAATGTAATGTGAGATGGTTGCCAATTAACCCGGCCAAGCACACAGAATACATAAGAATATAATATAAGAAGCAGAATGAGGAGAACGAGGAGAGGAAGCCAAAAAAATGCTGATCAATCATGATTGGGCGTTCATTATTATCATTATTATTGAACCCAAAAAAAATTTGGCCCATTCGTTCCATAATGAAACCTTCTAGGCAAGCAAACACATTGTGTTGTTATATAACTTTTTTTTTGTTTTCAACTTGTGAAAACTTTGATTCTTCCCAGTACCGTATCGTACGGTATACATGGTATCCTTGGACACACAAATCATGTCTTTGAATTAATTAGATTCTCTCTCTCTCAACCAAGATTCCAGGAACGCGCGTATCTCCTCTTATCAGACGAAAAAACTCTAACCATTGACTTTGGTTTGTGTAATTGGATTCTTTGGCTAGGCTGTGTTTTGCTTGATTCTTTTTTGTGATAAGTCGATAGGAGAGGAGAAGAGAACCGCCACCATCATGAATTGATTTTATTCAAATTATTCGAGAAAAAGGGCCCTGAAGGCCCTAAAAATAAGTGGAAAAACAGCTGCAACCAAACCGTCGGTTTCCGTGGACCTTGCCACCAATTGCTGTAGGGTAGATTCGGTTGTTGGTGGTGGTGCCTAGACATGTTGATAATCACAAGTAGACGTCGGGTCTAGGTCGGAGCTAGCGCTGTCAATCACACCAATAATAATAATAGAAATTGATGTGATCGATCTACAAAGCGCAGAGCATTTTGACTCCTCCTATCATTGTGTTTTTGTGTTCCCCAAAGGCTCCTCCCAGTTTTTTTTTTGTATCGTACGTACAAAGGCGCGAAACTATGTTCACTGTCTGTGTTGTGTTGTGTGTTCGCTTTACACAATCGCAATCCTCGTCGTCGTCGTCGTCGTATTATTTTGTTGCCCTTAAAGCCAATAATTACATTTGGTTATGATGATTATTGTTATTATTTATGGGAAAATAAGCTAGCCCTGCTAAGCTCGAAAGAAGAAACCCGAAAAGCTTTCCCGAACAAACGAATGAACGAACGAACAAATGTAGTACCAAGCCCCTTTGTCTCTTGACCTTTGGCCTGAAAGGTTCTCACCGATTCGCTCTCTCTCACTCGTTCGTTCATTCATTCTTATTTCAACAACAATAAGCAAGCAAACTTGATGATTTGAATTTCGCGCGCGCTAAAGATGACCAGGGCGAACACGAGAAAATGGCTACACCACCGACCAACCAGCCAACCAAGTGTCGCCGAAATGCGAAATTCGGCGATTCTTGTCGTCGATGTTTTCGTTGTCGTTGTTGTTCCAAGTAGCACCAATGTCATTGACACTCTTTGGTTGATGATAATTCTGCTGCTGATCTTCAGACACTTCCACCATCAACCACACACGCAACCAACAGTAGTATTCGTTTTTTGCTTGCTATAATTAGCCAAACCAAAACGACCAAGAAGAAGAATAAGAATAAGATGATGAGGATGATACAACACTAGAACTAGGCAACAAGAAACAAAAAAAAAAACAAAGCAAAAAACAAAAAGAAGTTTCCCTTGTAACCACCACCATCACCATTACCGCAAGCCTGGTTTCTTTCATATTCCTTGTGCTAGCTTGCTTGCCCGAGAGATCCTCGTAATCTTTTGTTTTAATCTCAACGAATCGTTTCGTTTAGCTAGTATCCAATCTTCATCGTCTATCGTCTACTATTTTGGCTACTACTTCTTATTCCGACACACACACACACACTCTCAACTTCATTTGATAAGATCTTTATTCTATTTCCATTTCGAGACGGTTTTCTTGGTTGAGAGATACAAAGTCTTTGGCGCTGGGAAAAACGGTTTTTGAAAAACCCACACACACAAACAAGCGCGCGCATGTACACACCCACATTGGTTAGTCATATACTTTCATATGTCAGTGTGTGTGTGTGTGTGTGTGTAGGATGTTGGATTGAGACACAAAAAAAAGGGGGATGGCCAAACAGACATTGAAACAACAAAAAAATCTAAAAAGCATACTAGACAATTGAGGCTAGTAGAAGTATCCACAATAGAGTGGGGGGGGATGGCCAATCGAGGATATGGCTAAAACCAACACCAATAACAACTCGCACACATAAAGCCACGTCCATGATTTTAATCTCAACGTGTCTCCTCTCTCTCCGGCCCTCTCTTAGGCATGGCAGACAAAATGTGTTCTATTGTGATTGGCTATTGTTGTGTGTACTTGGGCTGGTTTTAGGTTTTTCTTCTCAATCATAAGTTTATGGTTATGATTATGGTTTCAGACGACAGTCCTCACTGAGGACTCCTCAGTGAATCCAACAACCAGTGAGCTTTCTGTATGCCAGTGTGTGTGTGTGTGCTGGTATTGTTTCTGTCGTGAATCCCCCTGTTTCGGGTCTCTGTTTTGCGACACAACCACCGACCAGAACCGTTCGAACAATAAAACGGATTTATCCCCAAAATATCCTAAAACATGCACACGCTATTGGTACATTTTTTAGGTTTAAGCTTAGGTTTAGGATTTTGTTTAAAAAAATTATAGAAGAACAACCAATATTGTTAGTTGTCACTGATGAAGGGATGAAGGGATCCATCATGTTGGGATGTTGGGCGCTGTTGGATTGGATGAATGTGAATGAAACAATTGTTCTCAACAGAACCAAAGAAGAGAGATGATTGTGTGGTACCCTGAAATCATTATGAAATGTGCGAACATTTCATAATCATTTTGACATTTTATGTCACATACTACTATTTCTGGTGTCTGAAATGACAGTTTCGTTTTCTTTGCTGCTGCTGCTCGCTGATGCTTTTTGTTCGCTTGATCCACTCGATCCACATCGATCAAACACACACGCCCTTCCTAGGCCCTCTCGGTGTGTGTGTATCCTCTTGGTTGAACGCAGCGACCTTTGACGTTCCGGAACCTTTAGCCCTTGGCCTGATGATAAGTATCATGTGTGTTGGCTAGGGTCCATCCAATATACCCAAAAACTAGGTCGAATTACTCTTGATCTTGATCAAACATTCAACACTCAATCAAATCCGGCGGTACCACGCGCTTGTGTGCGCTAGTAGTTTTGATTGACTGCCCTTTTCCTGTGTGTATACACGTTCGCTCGTAGCTTGGTTTGCTTAGCTTAGCGCTTGGAAATTGTTGATCATGTTACTGATCATCTCTCCAACCAAATCTCTTCTTGGTAATTGCGAACGAATACAATACAATACGAATTTCCAACAATCATTCAACAACAACATAAATTATCGTATTAAGCTCTTGGATGATCATCATCATCGTGATCATCTTCATCCCAGTAAATGTTTGTTACTGATTGGGATGTTTGTGATGGATCATTCTTGAGATGAGAGCAGCAACAGCAGCTCTGTATGTGTGTCTGTGTGTGTTGGATCTCAATTGGATCCATTAGTCAAATTAGTTTTGTCCCTGCGTGTGTGTGTGTGTGTGGACAGATGTGATGAGTTCGTTCTGTCGTTGTGAAAAAAAAGAATCCCAAAATCGTGTGTGTATAGTTTGTGGGGGTGAAGAACGACGTGGAAAACAGATCGACCGGGAAAAACCGAAACCCCGGAACAAAAAAAAATCGCTGAATATTAGAATCGTTCATTCAAAAGCGATGGCTGCAGAGAATCGAAATGATTCTCTCTTTCCTGCCTTTCATCGAATACAAACAGAGAGAATCTCATTTTGTTTGAGGGGTTCGGTTTGATTTGGTTCGGTGTTTTCTATCACAATGTCGTGTGCAAATATTTGCGCTGAAATTTTTTCCGCCTACTCCAGATTGTGCCTGAATGCCAGATTCTTCTCCTCTCCTCTCGCGCCAGAAAATTTTCATCCGGCAAAATATTCATTCAATATCTCCATCCATCCTGGATGAAAATGTTTAATTATTCAATTCTAGAATAATTAATAATTCTTTTTAATTAATAATCACCATTATTATCATCATCATGATTCTCTTGGCCAAGAATAGAGAATCCAAAGAATCGAAACGATTTTACTTTCAAACAGTGACATGAACTCCGGGAACTTCGGCGGTGTCCGATTGAACGTCCTTGAACCTATCGTGATGATGGTTCGCCCCCTTTCCATTGAATTTTTCAACGACGGGTATCGGATTACAAACACACGCAAACACACACGCACGCTCAATTATTCAAATCTCTTCTTTCATGTTTTTCTCGTCTTTGATTGATCGGATAGATCGGTTACCATTGGTGGTTGAAACCAACCAACCATTGGGATTCTTTTGATTCTCCTTTAATTTATGTTGTTGTTGAATGTTGTCCATTCTGACAATCTGACCAATGATAGGGGGGGATCCCCCCTGTTTATCAGCCATACCCTAATTATTCATTCCATCACTTTGAATGAATATCATCCACATTCTTCTCACACTGCGCAATGCATATTGGTGCATATATGTGTGGTAATAATGTTGAAGACACACACATGTCCATCAAAGTAGACAAGAGCAATGGTTGCAATCCATCTTCTTCTTCTGTTCGGTTTCGTTATATAATTACGGCCATCATTTCGAATGATGATCGTTCGTTTCGTTTAGCGTTTAGCCATAGCCGAGCATCCATTCTAGAGGGGTTTGGCTTTTCGCGCTGTTTCGCGGCATTCGTGTTGTGTGTTCGGATAATAATAATTATCTTTCACCATACTGATGATGGCTGGTGATGGTTGATGTTTCTCCCTGTGTTTGATCCTCTTGTAATGACATCAAATAATATTAACAAAAACCATAATAATAATAATGATGAAAGCCCATTACAATTTGTTGATGCAATAGGGCGGGCATAGGCCGAAGTTGCCTGAATTGAATGGATTGATGAAAGAATGGTGATGGTGCTTATCTCTTTCCTGGTGGAAAAATCACATCACACACTTACACACACCACAAGTATAAATATAGTTCGAGGAAAGAATCTCGGCGCGCGTACCAACCAAGAAAAAGGGCGAAAGCTTAAAAGCTTTTTCTTAAAATCTTGTGCCGCTAATCTTTTTTTTAGCATGCCCATTATTTGAATAATTGGACAATTGGATTCAATTCAAATTTTTATGATATCCGTGTCTTAATTATCATTTATTGGCTTAATCTTGGTTTTGTTGGACAAACAAACAAACAAACCACCAATTGCATTTGCATTTGTGCATTTGAATCGTAAAAAAATAAAATCATTCTGAATGAATCATTCGTCGTCTTCCAATGAGGATAATTACCGGGAACAACGACACTAATGATGGCTGAGGGCTGCAATTATTACTACAATCATATAATTGCTGGGGAAAATAATTAGCGAGCGAGAGAGCGAGAGAATATTGATTTGCTTCGATGTTTGTTCATCTGAATTTCAAACAAAAATTTTTTTTTGGTCGACCACGATGATCGGTTCGGTCTCACACCGGGCGTACATCGCCCTGGATGGCTGGCTGGCACTGTTGTTGTGTAACAAAAGAGCTCCCTTCCATTATTTGTCCCATCCTTCCATTTGTGTGTGTGTATCATGTGTGTATCGCCGAAATGAATTATTGTTATTATTGTTATGATAGCTTCAATTCAATTGGTTGGTTTTGTGGAAGAGTGAAACAATAGAGAGGAGGAGAAAGCAGAAAACAATATCACCAGAAAACCAGATACAATTTTATTACAATTTCCAATTTGAATTTGGTGTGTGTATTTGAATCCCGCAAACCGAAAAGTAAAATATGCGCATCTCTGGTGGTGGTGCCAACAAAAGACAGATGTGTGTGTGTGTTCTGGAGCCTGGGCGCCATAAATTATCTCCCTCTCTCTCGCATTCACTCTGCCTGATTCGCTTTCTGTTTCTCTAATAATTGTCTCTATCGCCATCTCTTGTCCAATCATCATCATCATCATTCTTATTGAGAATGATTTCCGTTTCCGTTTTGAGCATTCCATTCAAGAACATCCATGATTCATACCAAAGTAATTGTTCGGCGGGAATCCCGGGAAAATGTTGTTGATGATGATGATGATGACAATTTTGGATTTCCGGATTGTTTTCGTCCCCCCCCACGAAATTCGAAAATTGCTTGAATCCGGATCCGAATCTTTTTCTTGGATAATTTTTTTTCGTTTGGTACGCGTACGCCAGACACGCGTGTGTTCTGGTTTTGGTCGCGGTACTGTCCATACACTTCCACACACATGTGGCCAATGTGAGGATAATATCGAGGAGCCGCTTTTGCTTTGGCCGTTCCTTAGGCGCGCGGCATTTTGCCGGTTCGCGTTGAAAATACCCAAAAAAAAAACATTAAAAGCATCGTGAAAACATTCAACAACAACAACGGCCAAAAATGATGATTATTATCATCATCATGGTATATTTCCTTTGGACCAGATGCAGATGATGAAACAAGAAGCAGCAGCAGCACAAGACACAACAAGACGAGCTAGCTAGTAGTGTAGTGTGTGTGTGTGTGTAGTGATTTCCATTGAAGATATGGTCCGAAATGAAACAAAATAATTTGACCTTTTTTTGTGTGGATTCGCCTGGATATATTCTACTTCCATTTGCGCTTCGGTCATCCCCGCACACACACACACACACACACGAGCGGACGAGGTCGTAAATCGTCGACATGTGTCAAGGGTCGCCTTATCATCTCGTCTTCCTCTACTACTTCTTGTACGAGAGAAGAGAAGAAGAAAATACTTTGACTTTTTAACTACCACACCACACCACTATTGCCAACTTCTCGGCTTTAGGATTCCACTGTTTCTCTCTCGCTCGCTCTCTTTTTCGGGAAAGATTTCCATTTTTTTCCATGGTGGTGTCCATTTATGTGTGCGTGTGTAAATCTTTTATCTTAATGGATTTTGTCTTCTTTCTCTAAAAAAAAACTCCTGGCCCGTCTCTCTGTGTCTCAGGAGAAACAAACCGAGGAACAGTATTACTGGAAAACCATCCTAGATCTAAAGAATCTACAAAAAAGAGAGACGATACGATGTTCCAGGCAGAAAAGAAACACCAGCAGAAAGATTTCTAGATAAGGTGCACACACACACACACACACACACAAGGTTTATCTCATTATCCATTTTGTCTATTTGAGGTTATACTATTCCTGTGTGCGAGAGAGAGAGAGTGTACATAATCCTAAATTGAATTTTGAAAATCATTAATCCGTGTCCATGTCTTCACGCGAATGCGAACATTGGTGGTCTTGGTGGTGGTGATACTCAAAATAATATTTGCATCTTTCATTTTTGCATCAAACGTGTCTCCATAAATATGAGCTTATTTTCGCCATTTTTTTCGAAAGAGGATTTCGGACAACAGCGATCATTTTGATTCATTTGTTTGGCGCGCTTTAAAAATATTTTTAAAAAAATATTTCCAAAAAAAAGATGCCAAAACCCTTTGATTTATCAGCACCATAGCATGCATTTTATAGTCTCATTTTACAGTTTCATCATTCTTTTTTTTGCGGACAAAATTATTGCCAGAAAAAATAACGGTAAAATGAGAGAAAAGAGAGAGAGAAGAGCGAACCAGATTATTCATAATTTTTCAAATCCGTTGCTCGTATTCGTAATTCATGGGAATCCATGTCTTCCTGATCCTAATCTCTAATCTAGGTGTCTGTCATTACGTCTGCTGCTGTTGCACGGTTTCTGTGTGTGTGGCACATCAAAAAGAGGAAACGAGGGAGAGAGCATGATGTGCGCTCATTAAAAAAAATAATGGGATCCACCCACCAACGCCATCTACTCCTCCCACCTCAATTTAAGAAATATTCTTAATTTAGTAGCGGCACAACTTTCAGCCATCAGCAACCAGAATTCTGTCTGGTGATTGAGTCTCTTCTCAGTGATAGATACGACCAGAGATGAGAATCAAGCTGCTGATGAATCATTGTGTGCTTTTAACAATCCCGGGAACAGCAAAAACAAGAGAATGAGATTGAGATTCTTTTTGAAAGATTTGAAAACAATTGAGAGGCTTTTGTCCAATTGTTTGGCGGGGCGCCATTCCCTTGAACCATCCATTCTGGATCCTCCTCCTTTTTATTTCATTCTTCATCACAGCTTGTTGTTGTGATTGTTGTTGTTGATTCCATAAATTGCCAAGTTTCAACATAGATCTAAAGTGGTGTGTGCATCATCATCATAATCATTATGATTATGATTATTATCATCGTCCAAGAGAATAAGAGAATAAAAAGAACAAAACGCTTCTAAAACGGACCACCACCAGAATCAAGTGTGTGTTTCAAGTGTTCATGGCAATTGCAATTGTACTTTTTACTTGGAATTCCGCTATGTTCATTCGGATGTGCCCAAAGTGCACACACACCCGCACAAAAACATACTAGAAACAGTTATGGGAGAGAGGGCCATTTTGGTCCATTTTACAATTCAAATGATCGACGGATCTTCACAACGGATGTGTGTGTGCCCAAAACCCCTAAAAAAAATACAACAATGTCGCCAATCTTCAATCTGGATCTTTAGTGACAAGAATTGGCTGCATTCTGCTTGCTTGCTCGCTTGTGGGTTTTGGATCGATATCAAATGGAAACCAGCCCAGATAGCCAAGCTAGCTAGCTAGCCAAGCTTTTGAATGTACCATTGTTGTACCAGTACTACCACTATTCTTGGTGATTGTAGAGTTTGTGATGAAAACGCTATCATTATTATTATTATTATTATTATCATTTTTATTTTATTATATTATATAATATTGCCCGGCTGTTCCCACTCCCCGTTCCCCTCCCTCCCCCAAAAACCATTGTCTTCCAGTGTCTTTGTGTATGACGCCGTTGTTCCGTCGTTGCAGGATCGTCATTAGGACCATTCCTCCTCCACTTTGGCTGTGTATTTTATATCGAGAAAAATAGCAGAATACGAAAATAGTGGAAAAAAAGATTCCTCGTCACCAGAAAAGACATTAGAAAACAATAGAGAATCATTGAATACAATGTGTGTGCGAGTGTGCTGGAATAAGAGAATCTTCAGCCCTAACATGGCCAACCAAAACCAGTGGTTTAAATGATCTTCCTTTTCCTAGTTTGGTTTGGCGCGGAGAAATTGAATTTTGGCTTCGATTTTTAGTGTTTCTCGCAGGCCAAGCTAACCTAGATTGTGTACGCCCATTTGTAGGTATGTGTGTGTGTGTTTCAGTTTGGCCTGATTTTCCCTAGAAAAGAACAAAATGCGAAAAACGCTTAGCGCGCGCACTCACACGCACACCCACCCACACACCGTGCATCTCTTGTTGTGTGTTTAGATCATGGATTAGCAATCCACCGCGTGTGCAGCCCACCAAGCATTTCAGCTAAACAAGAGACGAAGCTATATTCCCCTCCTCTCTCCCTTTGATTGGTCCAGTAGTGATGATTTGCCCCTGTGACGATACACACTATAACACTATGAAAGCCATCAGCTTTAACCAGTACAAGTCTGTGCATGTTTGACGCCTATAACAACCGTTCTCACCTCTGATTGGTCCAATGATGATGATTTAACCCGATGACGAGACACACTATAAACACTATAAACCAGAGAAGGAGGTACATTCTTTCTTTCCTGCTGCTGTTCAGAAATGTCGTGTCGTAGGTCTACATCCTGCACACTACTTTATACGCGGCTCGTCAAACAATTTTTTTTTGAAAATTCAAAATTGGCGCGCTAAACCCTGTGCGCTAGATTCTAGAGTTGCAGCAGAATCTGCATCTTTTGTTTGTAGAATGTTCAACGAACAACAACAGAAACAGAAAAAAACGGATCTTGGCCACGTGTCGCGACCAACCAACCAGAGTTTTGTTGCATTATTATGGAAATCAGCTTTTGGACCGGTTCTCTCTCTATACACGTGTGTGCCAGGCACCGTGTGCTGCTAATTTCTGTTTCTTTTTGGTACAGAATTTTCAGCTTAATTCTATGATGATGATGAGCAACGTATTTGTTCGTTCGTGTGTTTTGTATCTCTATTTTTAATTGAAGATTAATCTGATTTTCATTAAAAATTGGAGAAATAGTATATCTTCCTCTGTTCTGTTCTCTGCCAGCTAGTTTGCCTGCATTATTGTTTGTTTTGGGAAGCTTTGGTTGATCCATTTCTTTGGTGGAACACACACACACACACACTGTTGGACAGGATACCAACAGGATTCAGCGGTTCAGCGGAAATCTAGATTGATGATACAAATACTGGCTGCTGCTGATGCTATATATCTGTTTGTTGTTGTTTTTATCAATAGCGACAACAACGACAACGTCCAGAATGGACAACACATAGAATTTCCAGTAGTCGATTTCCGTAAATCCGATTATTATTTTTTTTTAGGTTTTAGTTTTAGTCCGTTAGTTCCGTTAGTTCCGTTAGCCCTGCTGTTTCTACACAACATTATCTTCTTGTTGCTGTTGTTGTTGTTGATGATGATGTTGTTGTTGTAGCTATCGTTAATCACTATCCACTTAGATCCACTGTTTTACGGCAAGGTTTCATCAAAAACCTAGAGGGATTAGCAGCGACCCGTTTAGGGTGGGTGTGTGGTGGGGGTGGTCAAGAATAGGAAAAAGCTGGGCGGATATTTCCACCCAAACAGTACATGATTTCTACGACAATATGACAAATTGAAATTGAAATCCATTATATAGCCAGACTTATATAATCGAAACCGAAACGATTCATCAATTATTTTGTTGCCATTTTGGCCTGAATAATCTGAACACACACACACACACACACGGGCGACATATTGACACGCCAGGATTCAATATGGCCAGGATCCAATAGGATTCTTCATTCAATCATTTGACAGCGAGCAGCAGCAGCAAGCAGCAATAAGAATATAGTGGGAGCAGGTCAGGGGATGTGACTTGAGGTTGGTCGGCCAACTTCAAGTTGTGTTTTAAGCTCGCGTAGGCGCTGACCATCACCAAGTCTCTTGAGAGGTCAAGAAGAATGGGAAGAGTATACCAGCAAATAGAACGGAATAAGTTCATCATCATCATCATCATTTTGTTTTGTGGTCAAATGTTAATTAGAATTAATTGTTGTGCTTGTGTTGGTCGATGTGGTGGCCCATTTGTTGTTGTTGTTGTTGTTCAAATTAAGATTTATAAACTCTAAACATTATGTAATGATGATGATGATGATGGTTACCAATGTTACAGCATTCCTTGAACAGCAGCAGGTTATTTCTTAAGCCGAAAATTGAATTCATTTCATTTTAATTTTGTTTTTTTTCTTCTTCTTCTTCTGTTGTTCCTCGTTGCCGCTCGCTGTGTTCCGGCAGCCAATGGCGCCTCTCTCTCTATCTCTCCGGTGGTTGAACACCAACGGGCGCCTTGTGTGTGTTTGTGTGTGTGTCTCGGGTAAAATTAATCAAGAATGTCAGTAGAAGTGTTAACAGCGATAGCGGCACAATTGCCATTGCATACACGGTGCAAAACTTTTGCCGTTTTAACCCCCGAGAATCCCTCCAAAGTTCCTTGTTTTTTTTTATTTGTGTGTTTTCTCATTCTCATTCTTTAGGTTTCTTCTTTATTTCTTTATTCGTTCATTTCATTTCATTTATAATTAATGAACTTTTTTTAACGGTTGCACTCTCTCGGTGTGTGTGTGTGTCTTCTCGCGGATATACTCCACGTTTGTTTGTGTGTCGGTGTGTACGGTGATGTCTTAATCCTACAGCGAAGAAAATTTCACCTACAGTTGTCAAAGAAATAGGAAACCAAGTTCCAGAAAGAAAAAATACGAGAGAGAGAGAGCGAGAGACTAGGAACAGTAATTTTGTTTCGCAGTTTGTTTTTGGTAACATTTGGCAAGCTTCTGGTTCGGTTTCTTCAAGATTTCCGGCCCGTGTGCGTTTCACCCTTTTTTTCTCGTTTCAAGTATCAGTTTATTAATTATTAATTTTTATGAATTCAACAAACAAACATCAATTATACTTTAACACCGAACACTTTTTTAATGGGAGCAAGAACACACGAATACACATACTACAACGGCATCACCGTAGCATTAACGGTAGTTTGTCCCATAAATATTACGCGAGAGGAGGCTAAATAGTAGTGAAAAAATAAGTTTACGTTCTGCACAGGACATCCTGATTCCATCCGTTCGATCTTCGATCTACTTTCTTACAGTTTTCGATCAATTTCGATTAATCATTTGACCATCCGAAACCATCCAACCAAACAAACGACACAGCATCCACAAGCTAGTGGGAGAGAGAGAGAGAGAGAGGGCAGGCAGGATCCTTTTGATTTGATTTGAATTGATTTTGGAAACATCACCACCACCACCGGTCTTGGTTGATCGGTCGGTCGTGTTCTATGTGTGCCACGAACATTGCTGCTGCTAATGGTCTAATTATTATAATTGGTCAAGTTTTTTCTTTCGCTGGCTGGCTGGCTTACTGGGATTCTGTTTCTTCATCTTCAACATCATTGTTGAGCTCTTCCAACCAACCTCCAACATTCCGGAGGAGAAGAGGAGAGACTGGTGGCTGAATCTGGCCAATGTCAATCAACCAGGCTGAATGAGTGAACCACATTCGGTTCGGGTTTGATTTAGTTAAACTTTGTGTGTGAAACGTTCGTTCGTTGTCCAATAATTTATCGTACATGTTCAACCCGTAAAGATGGTGATAGATAGTGGCGGGAAAACGGATCGAACTTTTCGATTACTCCAAACGAAACGAAACGAAAAAACGAGACGAGCATTTAAGTGGGTTGTTGAAAACTTGTTTGGCCTCTCAAATGTTTGTTTCGTTTCCCGTGCAATTCCCAACAAATAAATAATCATTCGATCAAATGAAAAAGAAGAAGTAGTAGAAGAAGCAGAGGGTTTGAATCATTTGGAAAAATACAATAATAATAATCATAAAAAATAATTGTCCAATTGCTAGGTTGAAGAATTCCTTTTTCTTTCTTTATTTCTTTCATTCGGTTTTTAAAAAACTTCAATGCAATTCTCGCTGAGAACTGAGAACTGAACTTAACCGAACCGAAAAAAGTTGCTGCCGTGCCGTGTTCTCGATCTCTCTTCATGTTCTTGAACACGCAAAACCACGCAGAACATCGGAATGATAATGGGACTGATTACTGCTCAGGTACTGACAGATGGATTCAACACACACACACACACATAAACACACGAGAATTCTTGTTCTGGTTTCTCGCTCGCTCGCTTTCTTGCTTGATTGCCGTTTCTTCTTTTGCCGATAATTGCGACGAAGGTTGCGAAACGACCAACGACGACCAACAACAACAACAAAAACGAAAAAAAGTTTATTTTCTTTGATGTTCGTCTTCGTTCTTCGTTAGAAAAAACCAAACCAAACCGAACAGATACTGAGATAGATTGATAGTATCTATGGATCCTTTACCTGAGCTGCGGTGGTGATAAGGTGTGAGATGTGAGCTGCCTCCGGTATGTTCAAGGCTGCCCTTTGATGTAACACACACTCACTCACGCCCGGCAATTATGTTAATCTAATGAAACATAATTAGATCTAGCCTTTGCTGATCTACCCAACTGCACTGCAGTTACAGTTTCGGCTATCTACCTGTGAGCAAGTTATACCTGGCGCCCATGTGTACACACATACACACACACTGATTATTTTCGGTAAACTTTTCATTAGAGAGAAAGATAGATATCCTCCCCTACCACCACAAAATCGTTGAATGATATACAAGCGACATTATTTGTGGCGCCCGCAATACAAACATACATACCTGACACTCACGCTCACACTTGTACACTCCTACCTGGAAGTGTCATAACGCCCACATTGTGGCGCGAGAAGAGCGAGAGAGAGAGAAGAGTGAGAGAGGTTCTTATCCAGGCTCCATAAATCTTAACATTTGCGCGATCGAGAAAAAATATGACAGGTTGTTTTTTCGACGACCACGATGATGATAATAATGATGATAATGATGATGGTGGCGGTAAACCGTTGAATGTGATCCCCCTTAAATAATCCAAACGATGGTCTCCCGGTGTTCATTTATTCAAATTATCATCATTATTATCATTATTATTATTCAATCAAGAATCGCGTGTACCTTTTCTTACCTGGTCTACCTGGTTTGCCTTGGTCTACCTGGCCATTTTGGTCTCTTGCAGGTTAATTACAACCTTTCATCAAGCGTCAAGAATCAAATGTCCATTACAAATTGTGTGTGTGTGTGTCGGTACGCTCTCTCTCTTTTTTGATAATTATTTCACTTGAAAAGATCCCATTCACCTGTCCTGTCTCAGATAGATATCTACTCTAAGGTTCACCTTTGGTTTGTTTGGTTGGTTGGTTGAAGGTCAAGCCTAATTTTGTTTCGCCCTAGCCCAAAAGTAGCATGTATCGAAGGAGAAAACAAAGGCTAGGCCAGCCAGCCAGCCAGCCAGCCAGCCAGCCAGCCAGCCAGCCAGCCAGCCAACACTTTCAATAGTTGTGTTTGATTTCTTGTGTTTGAAATTTTCAACATTTCAACATTCTGAATTTATAATTCATGGTATTTCCCTCGAGTTCACTTCACTTGAGAACCGACCGACCAACTTTCTTCATCACCACCATACCCGATGACCAGTGGTCAATTGGTGTGGCGGTGGTGATCTGGATTTATGATTCTCTATAGAGCAGGCGTGCCCAACCTTTTTTTCTCGATCATACAGCCCCAATTTTGCTCAAGCATTATAATAAGAGTCGAATCAAGGCTGCAAAGACAAGTAAAATCCAATTGTTATAGAGAAAAGGGTAAAAAGCTATGAGGATTGAGAACCTAGGCCTCTCCTTCTTTTTGTTTTTTCTCTTAATCTTGGCTGCTGGGCAGGCGGATCAATTTGAACAAGCAGCAATAAGACTGAGTCAAAGTCAAAATTACAAATTGAATCAAATTGTAAGCGAGAAAAGGATTAAAAGGCTGGAAGCCCAGTGTGGAGGAGAACGTAGGCTCCTCCTTCTTCTCCTCGTTCTTTCCATTAATCTTGGCTTTTGGGGAGTTGGTTTAATTTGAATAATTTGAATTACAATTAGTAATACTAGATTGAGGGATTGTATCTTCGAGTGATTGGTCGAGTGACAGTCTGAAATGGGTTGGGCTAGTGGCCAAAGGGGTTGAAATCCACTGTCTTAGAGTTATTAACACTATTGGTAGTTTGAAGTGAAGTGAAAAACTAGAACACAACCGCTTCAGGTTGTGTTGTTCATTGTTCTTGCTAAAATCCTGCTCTCTGTCCATTCACAAATGGACATTCTATGTTATATAACCGAGGCAAGTTATGTTTATGGTGTTGTTTTGTCTTTTGGTCAACAACCGTTCAATATATATGCTTTGGTCGGCAAGGCCAAAAGAAATGAAATGAGCGAACATAAAAAAAATAGTTGAAGAAACAGACATGTGTTTGATGATGTTTGCTTGAAATGATACCAAAGAGAGAGACGATGTCCAACGGCGATTCTTTTCGGTGTTGGATGGTGTCACACCACACCATCGCACACTTAATGCCATTCGAATATACCATTTGAAAAACCGTTTTCTTCGGGAAAAAAAATGTAGCGAACAACAAAAAAAAACAAGCAAGCAAGCAAAAAGTAGCAACAACAACAAGAAGAAACATTGAGATCTTTGGTGGTAGATAGCCCACCACCACCACACCAAGACAGAGTAATTGATACAAACATTTTGCCCTCAAACTTCCACGACTAGAGTCTAACTTTGTGTGCCTGGAACCTTGGAAAAAAGAAAGAAAAAAAGATCGCAAATTGGACACACACACACACACATTTAGCGCAGTGATCTTTGAAAATTGATATAATCATATTAATATCATTCTCTGGATTCACACCGAAACCGCCGCACCACCAACAACAAATACAGGAAGACGACGGAAAAATTCTCGCCTTGATTTTCTGGTTTGGCAATGGGAAAAAACGAAAAAACTTGTTGGGCCGCGCGCGCGCGCTCGCTGTTTGGCGGCCACATTACCACCAAATACCATGGTTTGGCGTGGAAAACATGGATGTGAACTGTGGTGGTGGTGGTGGCTGTGAGAAGATAATTTCTATAAATTAATGTCACCATTAAAGAGATCATGATGATGATGATGATGCTCTTGATGCTCGAGTTTTGATCGTTTATTTCAGTCTGTCTTCATCGAGGGGTTTCATTACCATCATCATCATCATCATAATAGATACTATTTCTTTTTGCCTAAACAGGATCCAATGCAAACCTCGAAAGGCCATATGTTTTTTCGAAACAGTCGCATACGAAATACATTATTATTATTTCATAAACATCCAAGCAATTGACTTTTAGCCAATAATAATAATACCCGGTTACCCGGTTTTGTTCAGATCAAAACTGGAATCGAACTAATTAGAAATCAATGAAGGAATTCTTGTTCTGATCTGAACAAACTGTGGTGAACTTTCCAAGTTTATATTTAGCAGAGAGTTAGCTCGGACGAGGTTTTTTGGTGGTTTCGTCGTCGGCCCTAAAATACACACGCTGCAGGATGTGTGTCCAGCAGCAAGCATTGTTTATTTTTGACAGTATCCAAAACTACGGATACGGTTAACTGTGGTGGTAATGGTGTCGAAATTTCATCCCAACTGTTGGACACACCAGTGTTGTTGTTCAGTGGTTGAAGATCATGACACACTGCACTGCAGTAATGTGATCCAATAATGGGCTTTTCGAGGTTTTTTTTTTGCTGTTTCTTTTCTCAAGAAACAATCGCATAAATCTTCGATGTTTTTTTGGAGAGCTCTGGCCAACGATATTTTTTTCGGATTTTTGATTTTTGATTGTTTCCTCGAAGTTGTTTATAGAACTCCGGATCCCGATCCCGATCTCACATTATTCACAGATTACATCCCCCGGATCGAACACAGACACTTTTTCCCCCTGAAATATTTATGCCAAGCAAATTCTTTGGAAACTAATTTGATCTTTGATTTTCTCCTGATTCTCTCCCGATTCTCTCTTTTGCCTCAGATGCCAATATAGCCTTGTCCCTAACCACCACAACGATGGCTCCCAGTTCGACATCGAGCAACAGCAGTACGAATAGCAGCAGCAGCAGTAGTAATTCTCATCATCCACATCCGCATCCGCATTCGCATCATCATCATCATTCAAAGCATTCTCATCATCATCCACATTCGAACAATTTGTCCAGTATTTCGTTCGTGTCTTCAACGACCACATCCAGTTTAATCATCAAACATAATAATGATGATGATGCTGAAACATTACCATTGTTGCCTTTACCACCGGAAACATCACCATCGTTGATTTCCACAACGTTTGATCATACGATTCATGTGGATAAAAACAATCCAAAGGGGTTGAAGTTTGAAGAGGAACCTTCGGATTCTTATATTGTCCGTAGTAAATCGGCGATACTTCGTTGCCGAACATTGAATGCGCTCAATGCTTGGTTTACGTGCAATAGTGGTAAATATGTGTTTCCCGTTATTTTTGTCGAGTCTAAATCTTCTAAAACTTGTCCCCATCGCAACCTAGGTGATGAACGCCGGATCCAAAGCAATCAAAAAATATCGAATTATGTGGATCCCCAAACCGGTATACGTTTGGTAAGTCGATTTAAATTGAAATTTAAAAAAAAAAACCAGTACAATAGCTCAAAAATATTGCGACAAACTTTCAATTTTGATTATAAAAAAAATGGACTATTTCAACAAAAAAGCCTCAGCTCCGGATACAGTTTGTATAAGAACATCCCCTCAGGTCTTGTCGGTGCCAAACAAAATTGGTTTTGGCTGTGTGTGTGAAGCACCAGAGTGGGTGTAAACAACAACGACCAGCAACCAACAACGACAAGCGTTCGTGTTCATGTTTCACTGGTTTTCTCCAAGCGCATCATCATCATCATCATATCCTACTCTCCTCCTCCTTCTAGGATTGAAATGTGTGTGTTTGTGTGTGTCTATGTGCTTGGGCTTGTACGATGTGCGAGATGTGGGCGAACCATCGATGCGTAGCATACCAATTTTTTTTTGTACAAAGTTTTTTGAAGCTTGTACGCGCGCTAAAAAAAATCCCACACAAACACACACATACAAGCATGTATGATGACATCAAATTGGTTGGTTATCGTTGTTTGATGATGAAAAAGATGATGATGATGGTGACATGGAAATTTGTTGGAAGAATCAACCGGAGCAAAGAGAGTGAGAGATCAATCTAGTGGAAATGTCTTTTCGGGATTGAGAGAGAACCCACGGCTTTTCATCATCATCATGATTGTTGTTTTGTGTTGATGGAATAATTGAAATGATGACAATGATGATGGAACATGGAATGATGATGGTGGAACAAAGTTCCACAGGCTAGAACAAGAATACACTGACGACAAGATGGAAAACAATTGATGCGTGAAACAAAGCAAAAAGAGAGAGAGAGAGAGAGAGCGACGAATAAAATGTTAAAAAACTTTATCCGTACGGGAAATCCACTGACATTGACTTGGATGGGATACTGATAGTGGTGGTGGTTTGAAGGATCCAACCAACCGTTTGATGCATCAAGCGGCGACACTTACTGGCGCCAGGATGTCAGGCTAGGATTCCACAAAAAGATGACACACTCAGGGGCTAGCAATTGACACACTATACGATAAGAATTGGAATCGGGTGATGCGTCAAGTTACTGTCCCGGGAGCCATCATTTTCCTTTGATGGTTCCAGTCGGAACAATTTGCATCGCTTCTCTCCAACTGTGAGACGAAAGAAATAAAGAAAGAAACAACAACAATCGTTTCCGATTTCCAAAGTAAAGAAGATGCGGAGCTTCGGTTTCGTCCTATTAACCAGAAACGTCTTCGGAAGATTGAGAATAAGGAGGAGGAGGAGGAGGAGGAGGAGGAGCAGGGGGAGAACTGAGAGTGAAGAAAATTCAAATTTATCTTTTGGATGTTTTGGCCCGCGAAGTTTTTTACCGCGTTTCGTTTTTGTTCTCTCGCGCCATGGCGCCCAGTACATCGAATGCACCCATTGAATTTCTGCTACAGAATTGATAATAATGTGCCCAATTTATCTTTTCAAATTCATATTTTTTTTATTCGGTTTCATTGTTTGGTTTAGTTGTTGTTGTTGTTTTTGTTGAAATGATACATCCCGGAACCCGGTTAAAGAAAAAAACAATATAAACGAGCGTGAATATGTGTGTGGGTATCTTAGAAACAACTTTTGAAAATTTCCAAAATTCCGGAATCGGAAAGACGCCCTGACGCCCAAAATCCTGAAATGTGCAGCCAAGCGATTGGTTTGTTTTGGGATTGGGATAGCCAGGATTTGTCCATATTTGTTCTCTTTTTCGGAAAAAGAAATCAGGCAGGGCAGGGCAGGGGTCGATTAAATTGAATTTAAAATTCATTTTTCCGACTGGATCCAACAACCAACCAAAAAACGCCCACCGCCGTTCGCGTGCTGGTTGTTATATTTCTTCCAACAACATCTTGGAGACATACATCGTGTTCGGTTGGTGATCGGTTTTCCGTTCGGCCCGAAAACGAACAAAACAAATTTTTTTTTGGATTAAGATGGATGGATTCTTGATATTGCCCGAAATCCTACTACTTGGCCCGCCCCGTCTACGCCCCTGACGTTGTATTCCATTTAATTCCATTTTTCTATTGTTGTTGAACATCTTGTTGGACTGCTCTGGTGTCCATCTATCAAACTTGCATGTCAAATTGGACCATTGAATGGCCGGAGAAAGAGCCTTAGAAGGCCTAAATGAAAAACCCACAATTGTCGCACATCAAACATAAAAAAAAACAAAATAATATTTTTGTGGTGGTTTGTGGTGGATCCGCCACACAAGTCAAACGACGACGGATTCTTGGCAAGCAAGCAAGCAAGCGAGAAAAAAATTGAGATGTTTTCCCTCGTTCCAAAACCATTATCATTATTATTATTATTATTATTAACATCTTGTAATCGTCGTCGTGAATTTCCAAGAAATTCCTATCCAGAAAAAGATGATGAAGAATATGAAAATTATAGCTTTTGTTGCTATGGTGTGTGTGTTGTGTGTCCTTTTCTCGGTTGTTCCAATTGATGATGCTTGATGATGGTGAATTCTTGGTTGGTTGGTTGATTGTTTCCAAAAGAAAGAAAGCATCCAACCAACCAACCAAAGACATGCCCTAACATATATAAAAAATAAATAAATAAATGTCAAATCGTCGT
This sequence comes from Amerodectes protonotaria, assembly GCA_025882695.1. NCBI lineage: Eukaryota > Metazoa > Arthropoda > Arachnida > Sarcoptiformes > Proctophyllodidae > Amerodectes > Amerodectes protonotaria. Next base: position 12,331 of record JAOZJS010000028.1, on the reverse strand, counting down.
CGTCGTCGTGTTCTTCTTCGTTTTTTTTGACATTTTCAAATGCCTTTTCCGCTGCCTACAATGATGTGCGCCCATTCCACGCGATATGGTCGCATTGTCCATTTTAGATTGTCGGAATATTCCATATAGTTTTGCCATCTATTCCGGCCACCACCACAGTGACCAGTGTTGGCCTTGGGTCTCCTCTCTTCTTTTACGTAAGATCCAGGCGAACAAAAGACACATCAATGTCCACCCAACCAACGAAAAAAAAACAAGAACCTGGGCATATTGAATTCTATATTTTTTTTTATCTCCATGGTGGTTTCCATTTTGAATGGGAATTTCATATTTTATTATTATTATTATTATAATAATTCTTTGATATTCTCTCACTCTCGCTCTCTCTCGCTCTCCTCAATATTGAATTTCATCTTGTGAACAAATAATACAAAAAAAATGCTCGTAGGCGTAGGAGGCGCACTGTATGACCGGAACTTGCGATTGTCAATGCTAGAATGTATAGTCGGATATGAAGATGATGATGATAAAATATTCACAATTTTTTTTAATATGAAAAATTTTTCTTCTTCTGCTTTTGCACACAGATCGAAATCGACTTGGAGATAACCAGATCCGATGTGGAAGAGCATCAAAATTCTGGCTACACAAATCCATTTCAATGTTGGTGTACTGCCTACGGTGGCCATCATCAAATCATGAGCCGTAAAGCTTCCGTTTCATTTGCCTGTAAGTATACGACAAGAATTTTTCTGTCTTGCCTTTCATGTTGCCTTTGTTAGTTAGTGGATTATCCTATTGGGGGCGTGTTTCCAAATCTATCACCGGTTAGGGGGTTGGGACTTTGTTTCCGGCACGAAATTCATGTTCCATTCATTATAATTATTATTAACATTCATCATTTTTATTTCCGATACCGATAATTTCTAGTTTCGATTCTCTTTCCCCATTATTTTACAAATATTAACTTCTAAACGCGATTAACCGCGCGCTGGTTTGTGATATGTGTGTGATATAACATTGTGCATGTATATATCTTTGGGTCGTTGTGGGCGTTGTTGTTGAGGGCATGTCTATTGTTCCAAAGCCTATAATTTACAACACTGAACACACAGGATTCTGTTGCTGTTATTCTGTATCGGGGTTCATAATAATTGTAATAATGCTCGATTTGGTAAATGTTTTTTTTTGTTCGGTTGTTGTTGCTGCTGGTTCGTTATGTAACAAATTATTTTGCTGCCTCTTTGCTGTTCTGGCTCTATCTTCGGTTCTGGCTCGTTGCCTGATTGACATGTTCGATCGTTTTGGCTGTTCCAGCAGCAGCAGCAGCAGCACGAAAAATCCGTAACTATGGCTACACGCACCACCACCAGTGCTGGTGAAATCAGGAAACAATAGATTTTGTTGGGGTTTTTTTTTAAATTGAAAATAAAAATCACAAAGCAATAGAATAGAATGAGCCAGAACGCTAGAACGCTGCCATGCTTTTCCTTTTTTTCATTATTCAATTTTAATGAAGCTGGATTTAGTCTGGATTCTCCGGCCTTGCTGGATCCGGTTGAATGGTGAGATGGTGGTGTCATTTGCCATGAATTTTTTTTTGACTTCCGAGACTAATTCGTACTGTGTGTGTGTGCGAGCGAGAGAGAGAGAGAGAGAGAGAGAGAGTCGGTGACGCCCCGATACTAATGGCGCCCCATAAATTCTGTCAAACGCAGATAAAAAAAATGGGAAACTTTTTGGAAATTCGGTTCGGCAGCTTTTGCATCGACATTTCCAATGTAACTAATTGATTTGTATTTACCTACGTTGTCGCTGAGAACTGCATGATGGTGGGCGTGTAGGAATCCGTTTGAATCCTATTGGGCGCCCGAATGAATGGGCGTCGAATGGGCTATTTATTATTATAACGGACGTAACGGAAATAACAGTAAAATATATTGATAATATTGATGATAATTCAATAGTTTTCTTGTTGTCGATTGTCGTTGTTGTGGTTGGTTGTTATTGTCGGTTGATTGCTTTCCACCACTAATCTGGTGGTGGTGGTGGTGGTGTGTTTTTTGGATTGGAAAAACAATGTTCCGTTCCCTGTTTTTTGGGCACAATCACGAACACACGGATAACACACTCGGCTTTGTTCGGGCCTGCATGTTTCTGTGCATTGATTCAATGCCATTATCTATAGGAAGGTTTTTACAAATCTACTTGGTTAAATCGAATTCAATCGACCAAGCACGCAATCCACCACAACCACCAATACCATGCTTGGGCCGTAACAATCGTCTTTTGTGTTTGGTGTGTGTGTGTGTATGTGTGTGTTGGTCGTGTTTTTTTTTGTTTTTTATTCCCGAGATTCCGTGTCCTATTGTTCTGGTGTTGGTGGTGGTGGTGGTCCTATTTTCCAGGAAGATTTTTTTTGATTATTTTCGTTTCGTCATTTTTTGATCGATTTCTTTGGCCCAGCGAATATCGGCGACGGCGGCGGTGGTGCTGGTGATGGTGTGACCCAATTTGAATTCTTCAAGCTTTGGCTGTTTGATTCCAAAAAACTCCCCGAAAACAGAATCAAAGATTGATGAATAAAATAACGGAATTTGCGGAATTACAGGAAACACAACTCTTGACAAACTCTTTGGCTCTCAATGTGTGGTGGTTGGTGGTTGTTGTTGAGTTGTTGTTTTCCACTTCCTATTCTTGTAGAATCTTTTTCCTGTTTGCTATTTTATTTTTTCTGATCATCATCATCATCATCATCACTTACGTCCATCCATTCAACCATCGTTTCTATGCACACCCCCCACACACATCCATCTACATGCATTCAAATTGAAGAATTGTATAGGCGATCCCCAACAACAGTACAACACAGTTCCAACAACAACCATCATCGATCATTGGGAGCAGATACACACAAACACGCACATCTAGTATGGGTCCATTTTTACGATCCTCTCGCTAGCTCTCTCGCTGCCATTTTGTTTGTCTGCTGCTGCGGTTGTCACCACCACCAACAACAGCAACAAACGAAACATTAGAGCATCCCTGCCCGACAAATGCTTCTGCATTCTGAATTCAATTACACCATGCACATCATCACCACTGTTTTGTTATACGAATCCTGATAGAATCCTGGTTCATGGTGGGGAGCCATTATCATTATCAAACGCCAGAGAAAGAGAGAGCGAAAAAAAGAGCAAAAGGAAGCAATCATAGCGTTATAACAAGACTTGGAACCAGAAGAAGAAGAGGAGGAGGAGGAGGAGGAAAGCAATGGCAAAAAGCGGAGCAGGGAGCGATCATCATCATCATCTTGGTGGTGGTGGTGGTGGTTCCAAGCAGAATATCCCAAGCACAATACTGTTTGGCTTGGCCTGCCTGGCTGGCTGAGATGAGACGATAATATGTTGAGCTGTGTACGAAAATGTGTATACCAGAAAGAGAGAGAGAGAGAGATAGAATCCAGAAGATAGCAAAGCGAGCGAGAGAGAGAGAGAATCCAGAATATGGACCAGAATGGAGCCAGATAAGGATAACGCGTGTGTGTGTCCGTCCAATGATTCTTTGATTTTTTTTTATTCTATCTGCTATTCTCTCTCTCTCTCTCTTTTGGGCTGGCAGTGTGTGAGGATTGTACACCACCACCACCAAACAACATAACATTATTTAATGATCACTCGATTGTATATTCGATTATTATTATATTGTTTGGAATCTAGATTATGTCATTGTCCTGTAGTCTAAGGGCTGGTTGGTTGGCTGAATCGGATGGCCAATTATTATCTCTTACTCCAATACGCTAGTTTGTTGTTATAAATGGATTCTGGGCGTGTTACGATGATGATGCCCAAAGAGAGGAAGAGGGAGAGGGAGCAAGAGAGCAATTCATTCAGTATAATTTATATAAAAGAATACATGGTGTGTACCAGTTCCAGTATACACCCCATAGAATCCGCTAAAATGACCATAAGTTGGAAAGTTATGGCATTTATGAAAGGCGTTTACCGGACGTTGGTTATTTAAAACAGGGGCCCATCGAACATTTTTGGTGCGGCCCACCAAGCGCATTTTAGCAGCTAAACAGTAGACGAAGCTACACTCCTCTCGTCTCTCTGATTGGTCCATTGCGATGATTCGACCTGATGACGAGACACACTATAAGCAGGATGACAAGCGATCAGCTTTTAGCAGTACAAGTCTGTGCATGTTTGACGCCTACCAGAGTCGTTTTCCCCTCTGATTGGTTCATTGCGATGATTTGACCTGATGACGGGACAGTTGAGACTATAAACAGGCCAAGAAGGCCCTCCTCTCGCTGGTTGGTTCAATCCTATTTCTACTCTTCCGTCCAGCTTTTCTGGTTTCTCGGATAACTTTATTCAACCATTTTGTTCGTGTTCCATTTTAAGCTATTTATCATCATCATCTTGTAGATGATAATCATCATGGTCATGTGGATTGAATACTAATATTTACTTGGAACCCTAACAACAGGAATTATTCTTGTTGTTTCGGATCAGCAACAAAATCCTCATCCTGTTGCTGTTGCTGTCATTTTTCCTTGGAATTTCGTTCGGATCCCAAACGTGGAATCCAATAGAATCTGACTTCTAAAGTATCGTTGAGGGGAAGTGGGGGGCGGCGAAAACATTGGCGCCAAACATTTTTGTCGAGAATACGGTCGTAATAACAAATCGACAGAAATATGAATTTCATATTGCGTGCATTTGCACTGCACAGAAATAGGCAGAGAGAGCTAGGGAAAAACACGGGGCGCGAACAAACTTGGAACCAGAATCTCGTATTCTTCTTGTGTGTGTGTGTGTGTGTTATATTGGACGTAGATAAGAAGCTTATTTCGGGCATTTTTCCATCCTTCTGTCTTCTACAAACAACATGTATTCAATTTAAGGTCTTGGAGAAATGAAAACCCCCCCGATGAAATCGAATCATAATAGGATTTGGCGCCATTTTTTTTGTTCATTTTCTCCAATTTTTTTCTTTTGCTTGCTTCTGGTCGTGCCCGAATGTTTGTTCAATGTTTTTTGGGCACGATATTGTTGTACCACACAATCCTTGTCGCTGTCAGTAGTTGTCGTTGTTATTTCATTATTTGTTATCTGGGCAACTTATAACCAGAACCAGCGGAAAAAATAAGACGCTTCCAGGTGCTTGCGTGCGATGAGTGTTTGGATCCTGGAACCGTTGGATCCAGCGATCCGCTGGAACCCGCTTCAGTCGTGGAACATTTCGATTTTCTTCCTTTCTTCCCCCCTTTCTTTGTCCTCTACCTTCTTGCTGTTTCTTGTTGCTTGCTTATTTTTTTTGGTAATTATTTTAGTTTTCCAATTATTTTACCGTTATTTTTTTGTTTTGTTTTGTTTTGGTTTTTTAATTTTCTGATTTTGTTTTACGTTTTTCCCCGCCCATTTTGTTTGTCCATGTCCATGTTTGCCTGTCTCTTTTGTCCCCCTCCCCCACCCCGCCCATTTTTTCATGTTTGATGCTGCTGTTGTTGTTCCTATGTTCCGGGAATGGTAGATCTTAAAAAACATTTCCATGTGGAACCCAAATCCGTGACCGTTGAATTGAATTCCAACAAACCGGTTCAATTCAAATGTGTTCCACCATTTGGTGTACCCGAACCGGTGATATTTTGGATGCGTAACGATGTGATAATTTTGGAAAGTGAACCACATGATACTACATCCGGTTCATCATCATCTTCGGTGGATTCTGGCGCTGCGATGAAATCTAGTCATAAGCCGCATTATTTCACTGAAAAATTCTTGCGGAACAAGAAGAATTTCCCAACGAAAAAATCCTCCAAAAACAAAACCATTGTCAGCCAAAAGACGGAACGTGCAGCACCAGAACCGGAAGGAGAAGTGGACGATGAAGAAGATGATGATGAAGATTATGATGAAGATGAAGAGCTTGAATATGATGCATCCAAACAGCCGGAAAAAGAAATTGGCTCGGATGATGATAATGATGATGATGATCATGATGGTGGGGAAGATGGTGGTGATCTATTGTTACCACATCATTTTGATTTGGCAGCCGAACATCATCCGGATGGTAAAAACATTCCAATCAATTATCATATGGCCGATGATCATTCATTGGTGATCAAACATGTGACCATGGAGGATCAAGCAAATTATACTTGTGGTGTTTATAATGTGGCCGGTGTTCGTTTCACCAAACCGGCCACATTGACAGTATTTGGTAAATTATGAAATCCGTATTAATCCGAAAGCTGAAAATCAAGCTGAAACACTGCCACTCTAATACATCCTCCTGTGATGCCCTGCTTTCCTTGCATTTTTCTGTTTTCTCACCAAGAACTCTGATTTGATTTCTATTTTTTTTTTTGCGAAAAACAGTGAATGGTGAATGGTCCAATTGGGGTAGTTGGTCACCGTGTCAACTGGCTCCAGGATCCACTACACAAGGAATGAAATGTGGAATCGGTACACAGAAACGTGTACGACATTGCAAGTAAGTATCCTAAATCACTTTATTCTATTTGATTTGATCTGAATGATTCAATTAATCCAGCAATCCAGCCCCGGTGAACAATGGTCAATTTTGTCCAGGAGAATCGGTTCAAGTAACCGAATGTACCATTCTTTGTCCACCCATCGATGGATTCTGGTCACCATGGACACAATGGTCCACCTGTTCACATGAATGTACACAGATTAGGCGACGGATCTGCAACAATCCAGTACCACAATATGGTGGTACGGATTGTTTTGGAACGGATTTCCTGGTGAAAAATTGTACCGGAGGATTGTGCAGGAAGATTTTTGGTAAGTTTCGCCAAATCATGTATCACACATAGTGTGGTTCTTTCTTGTGGATCAAATCGATCCATTTTAACTGCTTTTGGTGACTCATGCGAGACACCATCCCAATTTCGGATCTGGATGGTGCCTTGATGAATCTTTTCCATCCAGAACTTTTAGCGAGTGTGTGTATGTCTCTCATTGTACGTCTTTGTATGTCATCGCATCATTCATAATCATTCATCCGTTCCATTTTCCTCATCCACATCCACATTCAGTCAGTCAGTCAGTCAGCAAGCAAGCAAGCAAACCAAATCATAAAAGTCAAATATAGCTCGCATCGGGCCCTATTCTCCCTTCTTCTTTTTTTCTGCCTTTTTTTCCGACTTTACTTATAGTGATTTTGGCCATTTTCCATTAGCTATCTTTTACTAAAAATCTAGGCTCCCTCTTCCTCTTCTTCTTCTTCTTCTTTCAGTCACTGTCTCCCTCTCTCTCTCCGTTTTCCATTGGTTCGGTTGGCTCGCTCCGTCCATCCACCCGCTTACAAAGCGGAAAAAAAGATCAGAACAAAAGGAAAAGTTTATAAGAAGAAGAAGAGTGAGTGAAAATAGTCGGAAGAGAATCCGTACGTCCGTACGTTATTTATGAACAAACTTAAACGGAAGTTTAATATAATATGAAAAAGAGAGAGAGAAAGAGAGCTAGAGAAAATTCTTCATTTCTTGTTATTTGGCCATTTCCGGGCTTTAAATCTCAATCTTTCGGATGGTGATGGTACCAGAGAAAAAATGGCAAAGTCGCTTAGTTATTATTCATTTCTATCTGAACAAAAGAGCTTGAAATTAGAAATAACTTCCGTTTCTAATGGCAAACAAGTACAATGGGGTCTCGTTTTATGCGGTGTGTAGAGCCTCCTCCTGCAGAGAAGCTGATAGCTTTTCATTCCTTTTACTTATTAGACTGATCAGAGAGAGGAATACACCTTCTTCGCCTGCTTATAGTGTGCCTAGTCATCAGGTCAAGTCATCGCACTGGACCAATCAGAGAGAGAAATACACCTTCTTCGCCTGCTTATAGTATGTCTTGTCATCAAGTCAAATCATCACATTGGACCAATCAGAGGGGAAAACGGTTGTTATAGGCCGGTCAAACATGCACAGACTTGTACTGGTTAAAGCTGATCGCTTTCCATAGTGTTATAACGTGTCTCGTCATCTGGTCAAATCATCACATTGGACCAATCAGAGGGCAGAACGGTTGTTATAGGCGTCAAACATGCACAGACTTGTACTAGTCACTATCGCTGATCGCTTTTCATTGGCTTACAATGTGTGCCTGCCTACATGCCTATATGGTGTATGTTAGTCCCCACGAGAAAGTTTCGGAAGAGAAATACAGTTCGCGCAGCTTGGGAAAATTGCCAAAAAAAAATATTCTTCTTCATAAAACGAGATCTTACTGTATCCGGTCCCCTCGGTTCCTCTTGTGCATAATAATAATGCCAATAAGATGATGATGATAGTGTTGAATCTGTTTCTGTTTTTCGGTTTTTTTTGTTGGTTGGTTCTGCTGCTGGTAAATAACCCTAGTTATTATCCACCCCACCAAAAAATTATTCTGTTTCGGGATAACGGTTGGGGGTGTTTATGGATTGTTAAACCGTTTCTAAATAATAAATAAACCATATCTTCTCCGCTGCTGCTGCTTGGTTTTGTCTTGAATCTCCCGCAACAACAACCAAACAAAATGATACGAAGACGACGTTTGATTTTAGTTTGCTCAAAGTTTGCTTTCATGGAGAATATGTGAGCTTGTGCCACATTGTGAGAGGGAATGCTAGGAAATCCATTAGTTGTGGATCGTTAAAATAAAAGACCAAGAAAATGAACGACGACGAAGAAGAAGAAGAATGGCAGAATCTTCTTGTTGTTTTTTCTTGTTGCCACTGTTCCAGAGTGGATGGTGGTTGGTTTCCACATTGTCTTCACATGTGTGAAGCTATATGTGAAGATACCCACCATCAAGCATGGCTGTCATTCAAGTCAGTCAAATCAAATCAAATGGCTTGATGGTTGCCGATTTGGATGTGTGGATCCTGGTTGTGCAGCGCACTGGCATTACATCCAGGATCCACATCTCAGTGTAATGACCGAATGCACACAAACGTTTTTTGGTATTCCGCAATGCAACGCATCCATTAATAACACAAAAGAGGCGCAGAGAGAGAGAGTGAGAGGGACCAAGAATCCTCTCTGTCATCGGTTGTTGGAACCATGTTGGTTCTGGATTTCGGGGTTTTGTTTCGGGCTCATCCACGACTAACCGCTCAAAATTTTGACATATTCATTGTCCAACACACTCACACACACACATGTAAGCATTGTCTTCATGCTTCGCAGAATCAATTAAAGAAATTGAAACAGAAGAAAAAAAAATCCCATTCATCTCAACGACTATTTTTTTCTCTCGTTGCCAATCCACTGCTTTTTATTTCTATGTCTCTCTCTCTCAGTCTCTCTCTTTTTAGTGTTGCATCTTTCAAGATTTACGATCTTAGGCAATCAAGTCGTCCTCGGGTTTTTCAGTTATCAGTTAAGATGTCCGCTAGATGATTCATTCCGCGCGCGGAATCCAAGTACCAAGAAGAAGAAGAAGAAGCGGTTTTATTCTATCGCTCCCTCTCTCTCGCTCTCGTTATTTAGGTTGACAAGTTTATTGGTTTCGATGTTTTTTCGATGTAAAGCTCTGTATGCACCGTGTGCCCTTGCCCTTGCCGTTGCCAACAACACCGAAAAAGGATATTTTGTGTGAGGAATGATATTGAATTTATATTTCCAAAAAAAAGTAGTAATTTTTACGGTTCTTCATTCCGCATTTAATGTTGCTAAAAGCGAGCTAGCTAGCTAGATCATTTCCCAACCAGGATTTTATTATCCTTGAAAATCGTTCTCGTTTTTTTTTCTCTCTCTCTCCACTATCACCATCACATCTTTGGTATGCCAATAAGTTTTTACGAGGTTTTTCCCAGCCACATAACACGCACACACGCACAACTACGACGATCTGCGACCAACCAACTTGGACCATGGTGGTTCGATGATGATGTCCACCACTGCGACCAACAACAACAACATTCTAAGCATTGTGATGAATCACACACATACACACACACTACAAATGTCATTCAATTTTGGCTTTTTTCTTTCTTTTCGGATCTGATCTGATCGTTTTTCGGTGGGGTCGATCATTTAGTTCCAATCGTTGGTCGTTGGTTGGTTGGTTGGTTCCCTCAGTCGCTCCCATAAATTTGTCTCTCTCTCTCTCTCTCGCTCGCTCGCTCGCTCTCTTTTTTCTATCTTGTTGCCCGATCATCACCGCCTTTCAACATTGGATGACTTTTATTTCCCGAACACACACACAGACAGTAGCGCATCAATTTGACATGATTGAAGCTGGTCGGTCGTGTTATATTCTAGCTATATTCTCGTTGCTCGTTTCGGCTCAATCAAGCTTGTCATCATCATCATCATTGTTGTTGTCGTTGTCGTTGTTCGCTACATAATGAAATTATAATGATTGAAAGCTAGCGAACAAGTTATTTTATTTTATTTTATTTTTTCGTTGGTTGATGCTGCTTTGCTCTGTTTCCCCTTGGCCCCTTGGTCTTATCTTGGTTCCGGGGAATCGTTTCTGAATGCAAATTAAATTGCAACCAACAACCGGGCGCGCGCGCGCTTGAACCGCGCATCATAGGCGTATGCGTGTTTGGGCTAACTTCATTGGGTATATTCTCATCTTCTGGTTTGATAGGGAATCATATAATCAAATTATATTTGATTCCATCCGTGGCATTGATTTTTTTTTCGTGCTAGCTGGTCGGGATCCTGGTCGAGATTCTCTCTGGATCCCAAGTATTTGAAGGAAGGAATGTTTGATCCTTTGGATCCTTTGGTGAGGAGGATCCTCCAGAAAAGTTTTCCTACAACAGGAACCTTCGGAAACAGTTTGACATGATAATTAACATGAACGACAATGTCCCTTTTCACAACTTGGTGGAAAATTTGTCCACCAAGATTATTTTTAAATTTTTTTTTTCACTCAAAAATATACAAACACACACACCAACTTTGGGTCGCAAATAGAAGTTCCAAATCTGGTTTGAATTTACAACTGCACACAGCATGATGATGTTGTACACAGGATCTAGTTTCAAATCTCAAATCCCTTCCATTTTGGAAATCCTTTTCTCTCCTGTTTGTCCTGTTCGGACAGAAGAAGATTACAAATCCAACACGTCCATCCAAGCATACACAATGGTCTTACTGTGTGTGATGAAATGTCTATGCGTGTGTGCGTGTGTTTGTTTATGGTTCTTGGAACAAGTGAAACAGTTGTTGTTCTTGTTGTTGTTTGTTTGTTCATTGGCCTAATGCAAACACACACACACACACACTGGCCAGGAACCCGAGTGGTGGTTGCGATTGAAAGCACCAAATATAACATCCAGCCAGCCAGCACACACTCGAAGTTGTTTGGTTTGGTTTGAAACGGTGGTGGTGGGGTAGCTCGAATGTTTGGCATGCACACACATCAGACACATATCAAATTTCATCCACCAAAAAAGCTTTGGGGCGAAGAAGAAAAAAATAAAAGCGAGAAAATGGGAATCGAATTGAGTTTAGTCGAGAGAAGTTGAGTGAGAATCTCAAGACTGAATGAGTTGAAGCTTATAATATTTCAAAGTGTGGTATTTATGTTCGGATGGTTGATGGCTGTTGGTTGTTCATAATAATAACTCAACCGATCTAACCCGGAGAAACTTTTCTCCTCAAAAAAAACCTTCTAAGAATCCAAATGAACTTTCTCACTTCTCATTTTGGAACATTTTGGATTTTGATTGAAAACGATCCAACTGGGCGTGAATAATCCTCTGCATACACACACCGACACACACACGTATACCATGGATCTTGACTTTGGTTTTCTTCAAACAAACATGAAAGCTTGAAATTAGCTAGTGTAGCTTTTATGACAAGTGATTTCGCTTCTTGGTGGTGGAGAGAATCAAGAGAATCTTTAAACGTGTTCGAAACACACCAACACACACGAGGCATAACGGTCTCGAACAAGAGATCCCAAGAGATCCAAGATACTGGAAGGTAAAGGAATGGGAATGGGAAAATTGAAATAAAGAATGTGACAATCAAAAAACCATGTTTAGATTATCATTTTGTTCCATAACACTAGCGCGCACACACACACACTCACGCCGACTTATTATTATTCTGGTTGTCACCACCACGGCTAAACGACCAAAGAAGAACCGTTATAACGGTTCCCGTTCCCGTGTTGTGTTGAAAACCGTTTTACCGTTGTTTGCTCCGTCTCCGCTGTTGTTCCGCTTGGCCCCCCAAAAATGGAACGTCGTCGTTTCTATTTCTTCTTGTTGTCCTTGTTGTTGTTTTTGTTGTTCATCTTCGTCGTCGTCGTTGGTATTCCTTGATTTTCGTTTTTTTTTTTCAATTTAACGGTTG